>JAWCTZ010001005.1:0-26418 GCA_036850595.1 Rhyacichthys aspro | reverse complement strand
TGCATTCGATGAAATGCTGACTCAATAAAAGCTTATATTTCTCACATCCAAGAGTTTAAAGGAACACACACTGTACAAGAAATGACTGAAAATGATTTTGATCTCTTGACATCATAAGACACACCATGCATGTTCACAAGACCAGTCATTGTAGCAGGTCTCCGAGGACCTAATTGACGTCATTGTCCCAGTGTAACTGCTTTGATTTAGAACACATAGAGGCACTCCAATGGCAAACATCTCCCTTTTCTCAAATTAATCCACTGCGCTTGTTCATGACTTGAATCACAACATTGTGCAAGGGTTTAACAAACAGCTGTTATTCAGTCAAAACAATTAGGACTGTGCATTACAGAAGCAGTATCCTGGCAACTGGGTATGGCAGAGCTCAAATAGGAAGAGACAGGGAGTGAGGGGCCCCAACACTCTGCCATAACTCATTTGTGAAATCTGACTTCATGATTGTTGATCCATTTTTTTCGTACTTTGTATTGATGCTGTGTGCAATTAGGAACTTACTGCTTTGACTGAAACTGGCACTTTGTCCAAGTTGCAAGCGGCATTAACTGTGGATACAGCCCACAGGCTTTTGAAAGAGCCAAGCGGCGCTACAGGGATTTCTACAGTAGATAATTTTGACAGTGGCTGGAGGGCTTTCCACTGGTGTTGTTTAGTTTTTCTCCCGCATACACACAAGTGCATGTATATCTACAATGCTTTATCTGTTCATGACAAGTGCACACTCCCACAACAAACACAGCAGACATAAACTACCTCACCATCCCACAGCTCTGTGTTTTAAATAAGAAACTGGTCTTTTTTTTTTTTTTTAAAGCAGAGTTCACCTGTGTCAGTGAAATGTAATTAGGCTGCATACTTTACAATGTCATTAGCATTTTAAGGGCTGTAACACATTTGTAACAAACACTGCACAGTAATGGTTTCCTGTCATTCCTGTACATGGAATATTATTGTTTAAGCACAAATTATGTAAAACATGTACATCTAAAATTTGGTACAGATGCTGATTCATCAGACATGAGGATTAATGATATTTTCACTTAAGGAGCTAGTGTTTTTGTTCTATTTTCTCTGTCTGTCTCCCTCCTAATTGTTTATATTCTGCAAAGACTCACAAAGATAAATTGTGAGATGACATGGCGATGTCTGCGAAGACAAACTAACTGCAAGCTTATGTCTATTTGGAGGTAACACGTACTGTGCTATTTACCTGTTGAGGTGGACACACTTGGAAGACATTTCACATATTAATAAATGTGTGCAGTGACAGTCATAGATTATCTTTCACAGATGAGAGGAGCACAAACCGAACACAGCCGTTCTTGAGAAATAGCACTCTACGTCATTGTCTAGAAATGGACCTAAAATAAAACAATAGAGTTCTTGGAGTTAACATCAGTTATCTAAAAAAAAAAAAAAAAGAGTGACTTACACTGTATAAAGAGTTAAGAGCTTTACATTATACTCTTAAATTCTCTCAGATGAATTGACCAGTATGAGTGCACTATTGCCAGTTATAATATATATAAAAAAGGAAAATGTCAGAATGAGAAACAACACAATTCTAGTGTTAACTGCAGCTAGTGCGGATGCTGATTCTTTTTATTCTTATATGGTACTTTAACATTTAAACCTATTAGTTTAGCTTGTGTTCCAACTATGTTTATATTGAGAATGGCAGTGTGTGTGGCCAGCTTCAGAGCAACTGGATGTTGTCATCTAAACCTCCTTACATCCTCTGGCTAAAAGATCCACGTAGTTTAGCAAGCATAATGTATTATTATGGTACATAAATGTCTTGTGTACTCCTGGTATGGAAGAAGAATCACATGTTACACAACATTATTTGTCCATTAATTTGATTATTTTTGTGTTTTGACCTTTACTAATGGGTTAACATCGATTAAATTTATATTAGGAGGTTAATGGGCAATGCCTTTATTGCTAAACTAAATGAAAACAGATAAAAAAAACCTGCCATCACAGATGTAATGGTGCACAAGGGCTCAACATGTGCACACACTCTCCGCTTTAAGACACACACCATTAGCCACAGCAGGTTTTAAAGTGGCAGTTTAGGATGACTTGTCATTCACTCTACTGCCTCCACCTTGCTACACTCAAGGCTACGAGGCCAGTGACGGCGGGGCAGCGGCACTCGGCACTCGCCGCTAACAGCTAAGCGGAACATAAGGTGACATTGACACAGTCATTGCACCAGCTCTGATTGGAACCATGACGTCATTGTCCTTCGAAGGGGAGCGCACGGGATGTGGGCCGGCCCGGTCATGTGATCAGCCATCCCTATCTCTATTTGTCAGAGCCTTTTGCTGCGGAGCACCTACCTGTATACTAAGAAGGGAGAGTTTGATGCATGGAGTCTGTGCACGGCCGAAGTGAGAATGTAGATGGATAGAGGGGGAAGGGAAAAGAAATATCTGTTGTCTGACTGCAGTATGGACTGAAGTGGTACAGCTTTATGCCATCAGTCATGAAGCATCCATAAAACATGCAGCGATAAGGTTAAACAGCATTTAAAGCACATGGTTATAAATGGCTGACCATGACCTTAAGTCTCAAAGAAGCAGCAAGAAGAAAAAAGAAAAAGAAAAAAAACACAGAAGGAAAAGGCTGAAAGCAGGAATGACTATAGCAGGAAAGGACAGACATGAGAGGGGAAATATAAGGTATATCAAAGGCAGACTATCTGGAACAGTAATAAAGCATTGTGTCAAATGGATGATATGTATATAAAGAGGTTAATAGAGTTCATGGGCGAAAAGAAAAAGAGGTAAGTGAAAATACAATTGAATGTGCCACTTTGCTTTGTTGTCCTCTGCAGCGTTTTGTTGCAGACTGTTGTGAATATCAAGCATTTGATCCGTGGACCTTGTTGCAATGTGTGGAAATCTTTCATATTGAAACACTGTATTTCAGTTTATAAGTTTGTTTATTGTTATTTTAGATAACAGTGACATAGTTCGGGATAAAATATGTACTAAAACACAGAAAATACATTTGAATTTATAAAGTACATAGGAAAATTAAGCAACAAATTGTAACTTTTTGTTTCAAAGCCTTTGGAACATAAATGTACTTTAAAGGCACAGTGTTTCAGACTTTCAGGCATGTGTTTGTTAACAAATGCAGTGCCATCTTCACCATCTTTCCGTTCAGTCAAAATCCAAGTTTAGTTTGCCTTATCCATGAACTCTGTCACATGGATTTGGTGTATTTTGTTCTTTTCTGCTGTGAACTGTGCTTTGCTGAAAACCACAAACACAAAACTCATATAAAACAGAGGAATAAATGGTCAAATACAGACTTGGACCAGCTTATTAATATATTTGTCTCCAAATTGTTTTAGAAGACCACAGGTTTAAAATAAAAATGATGAAAAATAAACATGCATAATAGTGGTCAGATCCTTTAATGATTGCAACTACTCTCAGGTAAGTAAAAGAGCACTAAACTCTCTAAACCTTGAGCAAAACAACGCAAATCCTATTTTTAAAAATCCCATTGTAAGTATTGAATAATCGCCTTCGTTTATATTGCGAAGCTGTACATGTTTATCAACATGTTCAACACATTCAGCATAATTCATTCAATTCATAATCCATTTTAAACCGCTGAATTTCACAGTGTTTACCTGCAACCGTTGTCATGGAGTCAATGCAATGTCAGATCTAATTGAGTTGCAAGTGCTGTTTTCACAAGCAGTTACAATTGGGGGCGAAGGCTGTGCCGCAACCGTGCTTGTCAATAAAACCCCATTAAAACAAGCACATCATAATTACGGCCTCTATTATCCTTCAAGATCTAGGACAGAGGCACATGCTTGTAATTGGTTGACTAACTACCCCATATGTGCGTGGCCAATAGAAATAATTGTCCTTGTGTGTAGGGCTGACATGTTAACAGTCATATCAGAGCTGGTGACTAAAGTAATCAATTTCAAGGTGGCCCCACACAAAATATTCCATTTTGCATTTATTGTTTGAGTAGGCTGAATGGTGCAGACATAATGGACAAACTGCAGCGTGGAACGTGTCTTACCACATGTAAGTGTTGAGGTTGCACAATAAAAGTGTAAAGTGTATTTCAGTAACAAAACAATGGCAATAAAATAATGAAATGTACTTTAAAACATGTATGTATTGAATTTACTTTTCTTTTCTAATAGTCATAGCACTAAGAGAAGGCACCCGCTAACTTAGTGATTAGATATAGTCCACTGTACAATAAAGACTGGCCAATCTTCTCTTAGGTCAAATAAAAACAAAAGGATACAATGATAACAATCACCTACTTACTGTACGTCACAGACTAAAACCATTAAGTGGATATGTTTGACTGTGTTAACTTATTTTCATTCAGCTGGTGTTTATTAGAATCTCCTGTAAAACCACTTCATAACAAAGCTGTTACTAATCCGTTGAGCTGATCACTGTGTTAACTATGGTCATCTAAACACTATCAAACATAAAGAACACACCACAGACTACCTCTCTGATATAGCATCCAATCCATAAATAAAGCTGCTTGAGTGGATTTCCTTTTTCATATCTTAACTTTGCAAATGGGTGCGGCTTAGTTGCGCCACTCCTGTCTCCACAAAAAAGAGAAGAGATTAAGAGACTAATGCTTGTAGAACAAAGTGGAGCTGCCAGTCTGTTGTGAGCTCTGACACTGCACTGTTTCAAATCAGAAATGAAGAGCTTACAGAGGTAAGATGTAGTAATGCTCTCATCTCCTAAAGGAATTAACAGTCCTTGTGATGAAGGCTAAAATGAATCTTTGATTAATAGTTTGGATAGTGCTAGGCGCAGATGGAGACAACATCTTTCTAATCTCTTCTTGTGATGTGTTGCTCCTCCTGCCATTGTCTTCTCTTGTGTGTACTGAATAGAAAAAGTGTCCGGTGTTTGAAGATAAATTGTTTTTGTGAGCAGCAGTGAGAGTGGGATGATGTCCTGCATAAGTCACTCAGATCAGGTCCCAAAGCTCGCAAAAAATGTGCTCCAATCTTCTATCACTTCCATAGAGATTACAGTGAGCTTTCTCGATATTAAGTGTTCATTTCCTGCTTTGATTTGCTTTTGTTAGAGAATTTTGGGATCTATTGTAAGGTTGTAATGCCCTGAGCCTTGGGCTCTGTCAACAGATAGACTCAGACACCTGCAGGATAACATGGCTCCAACCTCGAGCCTAATCAGCTGAATAACAACTGAATACCAACTCTTTGTTATTGTATTGGTTGCGTAATTGACCTTCTACGAGGTATTATAAACTCTGACCAATGAAAGCATAGCCAGACTTGAATGTTCAATACTACGCTGTGTTGACTGTTCAACTGTCTCCGGGCCTGTATGTGATGGTAATAAACTTCTCCTGCTTAAGACATCCAGACTCTCTTCAGTCCTTTATGTGGTCCAATACTTTGAAGCTCTAAGGCAGTAACACAATTCTCCTACAATATTGGCGTCACGAACTACGGAAATCTATATACAGCTGGACTGGTAAGTGCAAATTAATTTTTCTCTTTTAAGAGAAGTGTTGCATTACCAGAACCAGGCTTGACAGATAGATCCTATGTGTTGGGAAAATGTGTACAATACACAGTCCTTGAGCTATTGGTCACATATGTGAAATTAAATGTAAGTTTGAATTTAATTGGTTATGCAAATTAAATGCTTGTTTAAAATGATTGGCTAATTTTGGAGTTAACGTTGGTACCAGTATTCGGCTGAGGCCGTACTGGTTGCCTGTGAATTCATGAGAAAAGCTAAACATAATGAGCAGTATGAAGTACTGAAATTTGGACGTACTGAGAGCTCTGAGTAAGCTTTCCAACATTGAATTCTGTTTTCGATAACAATTTCAAAGGCCAATGTAATTGTTATTAAGGCGGTGTGAGCAAGAGTAAAGCTGTGAATAACACAGTAATTACAGGCTGATGTGAAAACCTTGGTGGATTGGCGTTGTATAGGTGGTCATAGCACTCTGTAGTGAGATTGAGCACCGGTTTTGTTTTTCTTGAAACTATATGTCTGGGACTATAGCTAAAGAAGAGGCACGATAGCTGCTCTGCAGAGGGTCTTAGTCTGGGGAGGGCCTAGGAAAACTTCCTTAGAATCACTAATTCCCTAATAGGCGCCTATTTCTTAAAATGTGCACGTGGAGATACATTCAGGATTTAATAGATTCTGCTCTTGTATCTGGCTCTTGCTACCATTGTAGTAACTCTAGAATCAGTTAAGAACTTTAACGATCAAAAGTGTTGTGTCTGAACAAACTGACAGACTGAGACTGATAAACCTCTGGATGCTGCAGTAGATCTTTTGCCATAAATGTGTTATCTGTTATTTACTATATGTTCTGTGTCTTATGAAGTTCAAAATTACTATGGGTTGGGTATTAACCACAGATTTCACCACACAGTGACTAGCTTAAGTCTTTAATCAACTCACTAAGATCTAAACATCAGACACACATTTCTTCTTTCTCTACACCTGGTGCAAGGCGATATCTCTACACTTCTGACATCAGCGTTAAAGCTACAATCTGTAGACTAGCCTCAACTAGACCAAAACCCTCTCCTGTAGAGCACACACAAGTAAAGGGCTTAGTGAGTGTCAGCAGGACAAGGAAAACAAGGCAAAGTCAACAACTAACGTGTGGATGAGAAAAGGACCAACATCAGGGAAGATGAGGAAGGCGTTGTTGCTGATGTAAATAAGAGCTGTAATAAAGTAAAGCTAGACTCGATCAAAAGTGGACAATACCCGATGTTTAAAAAAAAATACGGACCCTTTATTCAAACCTAAAGCAAGGCACTGTCTCTGACCTCTCACAGAAATTGTCACAGCGCTTGAGTCTGTGAACGAACAGCCCCCACCTTTGCTCTCGCTGTTCTCCTGATAGAGAGCACACACACAGTGTCAGCAGGATATGGAAGCAGGCAAAGGAAAGAGAAGGGGTTAATAATAAAAAAAATAAAAAAAAAGTGAGGAAGAGGAAAGAGACAGGAAAGGAATAATAATAATATTGATAATACTAATCTCTTTGCAAACGGGTTCTCTAAAAGTTGCTAAAGTAACAACTGTTATAATGGGTGCACAGAAAGTGCTGGAAGGTGTTACAAAATGAAATGACATCAATTTTTAAGATTTTGTTATAAAAAAAGTTCTTACTAAGGTAGTTAACTAAAACTAATTTAGTTTGGTATATATCCGGTGTGTCTGTCTTGTCTTGTGTTTGGTGCAGCTGCTGTGTGTATTTGTTCTGTGTGAAGGTCTTGAACACAACCTATTGGGGTTTGTTTTAAAACAAGAGGCTAAGTTAATAAAAAAAAAAAAAAAATGTTTTTTTGAATAAAAGATTTGCCATAACAACAGTTGATTAAAAATACAGTTAAGAAAATATTACAGTGTGACTGTAATGAGTTTAATCTAAAATAATGTTAGTGATGCGACTGGTCACTGGAGAAGCACTATTGAGTTTGATTAAACTAAACTGTATTAAAATGACAAGGCAAATAATACCTGACCATCATAACAGCCTGAAAACAGAAGGAAAACAGGGGTAACATCTGTGGATGTGTTGCAGACAACTATTAACCTGGGTTTTTTCTCACTTATTCATTATGTGTGTTTTATTATGATGTGTTATATTTTGAGAATTGATGCTGCTCTAATTGTTGTTTATGTGGCACTCAGGATATTTAGTGCATAAAAGTTACCCCCCTACAATTTTTGTATTGTTTGTTTTAATGATGTTACTGTTTTGTTGTACATTATGCTACTAATATAAGGAGTAACTCACCTGTGGAATTTATGTAAGCGTAATATAGTGCAGTACATATGTTACACCACTTGATGGCAGTAATGGCGCTAAGAGGACAGAAGCCCTTACGGCAGAAGTAAATCAGTTCAGTCGTAAGCTGGCAGTAGTTGAACGCCGTCACTCATCAATGTTGTATTATTACTCTGTCCACAGTGCCCGAAATAAAAGGGAAATGCTACACTAGTGCGAGTGCGTCCATCCTTGAAGAGTGTAACATAAATTTGGCGCCCAACGTGGGGCGGGAGATTAGCCCGCACAGACACCATACTAAAGCGACGAACCCAGAAGTGACTCAAGAATCAAGATGGAGCAACTACATGATGAGATTATTGCAGCACTGTGGACCCTGGATAAACCAGACCTCCTCAAGGTGTGCCATCATCTGAAGTGCAGTGAACCGTCAGGCGAGGGGTTTAAAGGACAGACCCGTCGAGGCCTTGTACGGATTGCCGAGGACACAATAGAGGAAATCGAAGGGACTGAAGATTCTCAGGTGTTCCAGCAGTTCATCAGTGATCTCCAGTTGTTTATACAGTCACTCAAAGTACGAGGCACAACCGAACCAGAATTTCAACAATCAGAGCTCACTGAAATAGAGAAACTTAAACGGGAATATGAGCGACTCCAGCAAGTGCAGGCAGAAGAACGTCGTGTCCTAGAGGAGAAGATAGGAGCATTGGGGACTCGGCTGAGCAATACAACGGTCAACAGTGAGAGAGAAGTCAGTTCCTCTACAGTCCTTAGGGTCCCGGAAGTGACTTTAAAGAAAGACTTCAAAATATGGGGTCAAATAGGGGAAGCAGGGCAGAAAGACAAACTCTCTTTTACCAGTCTAACTAATCAAATTGAGACTGGCCTCAAGAAGGGCTACCCTGACCATGAAATCATCGAGGTGGTTATAAAAGCTGTTAGTCCTGGCCTCCACCTCAGAGACCTACTAGAAGTTAAGCGAGACCTCACACTTCCAACATTAAAAATCATATTAAGAGGACATTACAAAGTTGATTCATCATCTGACCTGTTTCACCGACTTATGAACATGTCACAAGACCCCAAAGAATCTGCTCAAGCTTTCCTTTTCAGAGCAATAGAGTTAAGAGAGAAGCTACTTTGTAAGACTGGTGGAGAAGATGAGATGGAACAGTTTAGCCCAAATCTGATTCAACGTAAGTTCTTGCGGTCATTAGAGACTGGTCTGTTAAGTGAAGCAGTCAAATTCCAGTTAAAACCACATCTAAGTAACCCCAAAGTGACAGATGAAGTTTTAATTGAAAAGATAAATGAGGCTGCTAGTCTTGAATTCGAGCGACAAAATAAGCTCAAGAGATACACACCAGTCAAGCCACCCAGAATAAACGAAATACAAGCAGAGGTGCAGCCCAGTCACAATCACCCGTATCCAGACAGTGGAAATGACACAGACACTGAAAGACAGATTAAAGGGGCTGACAAAAGTAGCAAAAAGAAACAAACACAGAATAAGGGGCCAGACCCAGAGACTGTTAAGCTAATTGAAAGCCTTAAAACTGAGGTCCTAGAGATTAAGAAACTGTGTACAGAGTCAGGGGGCACAACCCGGAGAACCACATCAAGTAGGTGGCCCAAAGGATGTGAAGTGTGCAGAGAAGCGGGCACCGGCGACACATGCCGCCATTGTTTTCGCTGTGGACAGGAAGGTCACCTCTCTCGTGGCTGCAGACAAAGCAGAAATGTGCAGGGAAACGGGAGGGGGTTGCTGAGACGGGACCCACAGTAGCCCAACCACTCTCCAGGTCCCACATAGACATTTCTTCCCTACAGGCCAACCCTGCAGGCTCAACAAAGCCACCAGGTGCGCACAAAGACAATACAGCCTTACCACAGCATAGTAGCTATTTGCCCTCGCAACGCCAAAACAAGCTCATCAATCTCATTGGGAGAAGATGCGTGGTCCGGTGCCACCTTGACAATACACCAGTGGAAGCTTTATGGGACACTGGGGCTCAGGCAAGCCTTATAAACGATGGCTGGAGAAAAAAACATCTCCCGCACAGCATCTTAAGACCACTCACAGAGCTCCTATCTGAACCACTGGTAGCATTAGCTGCAAACGGAAGTGAAATACCATACGAGGGATGGATAGAGACAGAGTTTTACCTGGACTGTGACACTCGCCCTGTAAAGACATTACTGGTGCCCATGTTAGTCTCTGGTGATCCCAAGGTTGCACAACAACCCATTGTCGGCTTCAATGTGATAGAAGAAGTTGTGGGCAAGTGGGACAAGGGCCATTTAAAAATAAAGAATATACAGAAAATTAGTCAAACCTTCTCAGTGTCAGTCAAAACAGCCAAGTCCATGCTCAAGCTACTGCACCCACCCAATGAAAATTTAAGTGTAGGAACAGTCCACACAGGAAAAAAAATGATACGTCTTCCTGCAGCACAGATAAGCACCACACATGTTCGTGCACATGTGGGAGCCCAGTATGCAGGCCAGAGCCTTTTGTTTGTTCCTGATGAAGTGTCATCATTACCAGAGGGCCTGTTTATTCAAGAAGGACTGATTACTGTCTCACAGGGAAGGTCAGTATATATACCCATATCCATTGCTAATACTAGCAAACAAGACCTCACCTTATTTCCTCGCACCATTTTGGGTCATTTGGAAGAAATAAAGTCAGTGTATCCAATCACAGCTCAGTGTTCTTCAAAGACAACAGAAGGCCTTAATGACGACAACAGGTTTCCAATCCAGCTAAATGAGATTACTGGCAATTCCCAGCCTAACCATAAGCCACCTCAGTGGGACCCCCCAGTCAGCCTAGACCATCTCAGCACTGACCAGCAAAAAACAGTGAGACAGCTGCTACGAGAGGAGTGCCATGCATTCGCGTATGATGACAAAGATGTAGGATGCATCCCATCTCTAAGCATGCATATCACACTAAATGACACTACACCTGTGAAAAAGACTTACATTTCAGTACCAAAACCCTTGCACCAAGAAGTAAAGGACTATCTTCAAGATCTGTTAACTCGAGGGTGGATTTCAGAGTCAAGGTCACCTTACTCGTCACCAATTGTATGTGTTCGAAAAAAGTCAGGTGAATTGAGGCTGTGTTGTGATTACAGAGAACTCAACAGGAAATCAGTACCAGACAGGCACCCAATCCCAAGGATTCAAGACATGCTGGATTCCCTTCATGGCAGTTCCTGGTTCTCTGTTCTCGACCAGGGGAAAGCCTATCACCAGGGCTTTCTGGACCCTGAGAGTCGCCCCCTTACAGCCTTCATAACACCCTGGGGCCTGTATCAGTGGAACCGCATACCATTTGGCTTAAGCTCAGCCCCAGCAGAGTTCCAAAGGAGTATGGAGGGCTGTCTAAAAGGACTTCGGGATGTTATTTGTCAGCCCTATTTAGATGACAACCTGGTACACTCCCCATCATTTGAAACTCATGTGCAGCATATTCGAAATGTCCTCCAGAGATACCAAAAACATGGTGTTAAGCTCACTCCACACAAGTGTGATGTCTTCAAGCGACAAGTTCGGTTCCTGGGACGAATGGTGTCAGAGCAGGGCTATAGTATGGACCCAGCTGAAATAGCCCCAGTCCAAGCACTCAAAGACAAACCACCAACCACTGTGGGGGAGTTGAGTCGAGTTTTAGGCTTCCTCTCATACTACAGATCTTATATTCCTGACTTTTCCAAGATAGCCAAGCCGCTATACCAGCTATTGACTTTGCCCACTGACAAGGTATCACCTCCAGTGTCCACAGTAAAAGTAAAAAAGGTCAGTGCAAAACAGAAGGGGCGTCCACCACCTAAAACACCCATCATGTGGACTGAAAGCCACCAGGGAGCTTTAAATGAGCTTACAGACTGTTTGACACAACCACCCATTCTGGGGTATCCTGATTTTGCACAGCCATTTATACTCCATTGTGATGCCTCACAAGATGGCCTAGGGGCAGTACTGTATCAACAGCAAACAGGAAAAATGAGGGTGATTGCATATGGCTCGCGCACATTAACACCACCAGAAAAGAATTACCACATGCATTCCGGAAAGCTGGAATTTCTAGCTTTAAAATGGGCAATATGTTTTCGTGACTACCTCTTTTATGCCCCGCATTTCCTGGTCTATACAGACAACAACCCATTAACGTATGTCCTCACCACAGCAAAATTAAACGCCACGGGTCACCGCTGGGTAGGGGAATTGGCTGACTTTAATTTCACGATTAGATACCGACCAGGAAAGAAAAATGCTGATGCTGATGGCCTGTCCAGGCTACCTCTTGACATTAACCAGTTCATGGCACAGTGCACAGCTGAGGTAAAACAAGATGTTATAAAAGCAGCTACAGAAAGTATTTTGTTACAAATGAAAGGCCTGGGTTCTGAGAGCTACATTATCAGTCAAAATGCAATTCATCTAGTGCAAGACAACGTGTCTCCCCTGCTGGCAAGACTCTGCCACCAGACAAAATCAGGAAGAGTCAAGAAAATGATGCTGTGATTGGGCCTGTCCTGCATTATAAAGTCAGTGAGTATCAGCCAAAAGGTCAAGCTTTTAAGAAAGAGTCACCTGATGTAAAGGTTCTTTTACGACAGTGGAACAGACTTTATGTGAATGCAGATGGTGTCCTCTTCAGGCGAGCAAATGGTAAGGATCAGCTCCTCCTTCCTAAAGAACACCACGATGCTGTCTTCAGAGAACTTCACAAAGAAATGGGACATTTGGGGGCAGAAAGAACATTAGGGCTAATAAGGGACAGATTTTATTGGCCCAGAATGCAAAGTGACGTTGAACATTTTGTGATGCATGCCTGTGAGTGCCTTAAAAGGAAACGGCCAAATAGAACCAATAGAGCCCCATTGACCTCTATTACCACTACTTACCCATTTGAGCTTGTGTCCATAGACTTCTTACATCTAGAGACATGCAAGCATGGATATGAATACATCCTGGTGGTAATGGACCATTTTACGCGCTTTGCACAAGCATATGCGACAAAAAACAAGTCAGCAAAGACAGTGGTGGACAAAGTCTTCAATCACTTTGCCCTGAACTTTGGCTTCCCTGTACGAATCCATCATGACATGGGACGTGAATTTGAAAACCAGCTGTTTTCCCAGCTCCAGAAGGTCTGTGGTCTTCGTGGCTCCCATACCACACCTTATCATCCACAGGGAAATGGGCAGGTGGAGCGTTTTAACAGAACGCTCCTCTCAATGCTGAGGACTCTCACAGACAAGGAAAAAACGGACTGGAAAGAATCGCTGTCCAAGGTAGTGAATGCCTACAATTGCACGCGTAGTGAGGCCACAGGGTTTTCGCCATATTATCTATTGTTTGGCCGCACCCCCAGACTCCCTGTAGATATCCTGTTTAATCTGCCAAGTCAGGATCAGCAAGTCAGTTACGAGGAGTATGTGCGAAAGTGGCAGTCACGTATGAGAGAAGCCTATAAAATCGCATCTACGGCAGCACAGAAAGAAGCTGCAAGAGGCAAGCACTACTATGACCAAAAGACACATGGTGTGCAGCTGTATCCAGGTAACAGAGTCCTGCTTCGTAATTTTAAGGAGAGGGGGGGGCCTGGTAAGCTTCGTTCATACTGGGAAGATGCTGTGTACATAGTAGTGAGCCAGAAGAGTCCAGACATACCTGTGTATGAAATCAGACCAGAGAAGGGAGGTAAAAGTCGCACAGTGCACAGAAATTTACTTCTCCCATGTGACAGCTTACCAGTGGAAAAGGCTGATGACAGGCCACTGGACAAGCGTAAGAAAAAGACACAAGCACGGTTAAGAAAACAACAACAGTCACTACAAGCAGAAACAGACATGGACAGTGAAGAAGAAGGTGTTCTCGTGTGGAAGTCTCCACGCCGGCATAGCTATGAAGACAGCAGAGCTCACACTCAGACTCCAGAGGCTGATCAACAGTTGGAGGAACCCCAAACAGCAGATTATCAGCCTGAAGCACTGGAGATGGCAAGAGAAGAGGAAGGTGAGCTGCAGAAAGCATCAGATCAGCCAGACCAAGAGCCACACAGTGAGCATTCTTCTGAT
Source organism: Rhyacichthys aspro (assembly GCA_036850595.1). Classification (NCBI taxonomy): domain Eukaryota; kingdom Metazoa; phylum Chordata; class Actinopteri; order Gobiiformes; family Rhyacichthyidae; genus Rhyacichthys; species Rhyacichthys aspro. The sequence goes on along the minus strand of JAWCTZ010001005.1, from coordinate 12,484 downwards.
GAACAGTTTCACCAGAGAGACAGAAGTTCGGACGCGGAGGAGTGGTCAACAACCCCATCTGAGAACGTCTATCCACAGAGAGAGCGTCAGCGGCCTAGGGTCCTCACCTATGATCAGCTGGGACAGCCGACTACGAGACGAGTGGGTATAGACTATATGGAGGTGAGTGTCCCACCTACATGTTCCCAGAGACTATGGAGACCATGGGCATCTGACATTAAAAAGACGGCTTGTTAAAGACTGTGGTAACACTGACACAAGCACCCGGAGATGAAGAAGACGGACTAGACAAGACAGCTATGCTGTAGTACAATTCATTTAGACTAAGATAACAATTTTTACACGTTACAGTGTCTACTTATAAACAATATGCTAGTAGGGTATCAGACAAAGTGACATTGTTGGCCGAATGTGTCTGGGTACGGAGGTAAAATTATTCACTGTATGGTGAAATTGTTTATTTATCTTGAGAAAAAGTGGTTATCCTCCCACAAAGGTTGGCTGATTCAAGAAAAGAAAGTGCACTAAATACATTGTAACATGTACTTAGTTGAAAAATAATGCAATTTGTGTGGGCCACAGTAATTTATCAAGGGACATTGTTTTGAGTGAGTAGGTGAAGAGAAAAAAAATGGTAAAGCATTTTTTTTCTTTTATTAAGCAGGGGAGGGTGTGGCACTCTGGATATTTAGTGCATAAAAGTTACCCCCCTACAATTTTTGTATTGTTTGTTTTACTGATGTTACTGTTTTGCTGTACATTATGCTACTAATAAGGAGTAACTCACCTGTGGAATTTATGTAAGCGTAATATAGTGCAGTACATATGTTACACCACTTGATGGCAGTAATGGCGCTAAGAGGACAGAAGCCCTTACGGCAGAAGTAAATCAGTTCAGTCGTAAGCTGGCAGTAGTTGAACGCCGTCACTCATCAATGTTGTATTATTACTCTGTCCACAGGTGAGCAATGTGCACAAACATTTGTATGTAAACAAACATGTATTGTAACATCGTTATGTATTTTTGGTTGGTAAGGAAATGCTACGTATCTTAAGTTGCCTTTTTGTGTTTATAATCTAGTTAATTTAGTACTAAATGGCGCTAGCCTAAAAGCTAACTACGTTTAGCTGAGTCGCGTCATGAACACCGCGCGATGGTGGTTAGATGCTCTCACAGTATTTTGTTAGCGTTATATAGGGTCTTAAACAGTGTAGAGATTTATTCATGTGTAATTTGTTGTAAGATGTTATTTTTCATGTTGAGTTGGTGAATATGGTGAGTGATTGATGATGGGACTAGTCTGCCCTTAGGGCAGAAGTAAATCAGTTCAGTCGTAAGCTGGCAGTAGTTGAACGCCGTCACTCATCAATGTTGTATTATTACTCTGTCCACAGTGCCCGAAATAAAAGGGAAATGCTACACTAGTGCGAGTGCGTCCATCCTTGAAGAGTGTAACATTTACAGGAACCAAAGAGCTCCAGTTTAAAGCTGATGCATGAGTTACATGTCACACGTTATATCTGTGTTCTCTGTCTCCATCCTCTGCAGCTGAACTGTGAGTAAGAGCTTTGTAACTGGGTGTAAGAAGGTCAATGGTCAACAAGACCCTGACCAAAAGCTTACAGGGAAATGTTACAGGGACAGTTGTAATTTTCATTAGAGCTTCATTAATCGAACAAATTCAAAATATAATACTATACTTTGCTCTTAAACATAAAAACAATTAAGCAGTGAGACAACTAGAGCAAACAAACAAAAGTTAAGAATGAAATGTTTTAAATGTATTTATGGGAAATTAAAAGAGAGTTAAAATGTGCTTTGTGAAGTAAAATCAAATACAAACGTGAAGTTTTCCTAGACTAGATGCAACTGGAACAGGTTTAAAAACATTACTTTAAGCCTTAATGGTGAATGATTGTTGTAACATTGAATTAAAAGCTGAATTATCTTTGAAGTATGAGGGCCTAAAAGATTTAGATTTGAAATGAGATGATGTTGTGTTGAAAGTATTACTTGATTCACTGTGTCTTCATTTAGTGGGTGTTTTGTGGTTCTCTGTATTCAGATATAGAGCAATTCTTTTGTGTTATACTTGGTCTATGAAATATCAACATAGACGCTGTTGTTTTTGAAATATTGGAACTTAGTGTTTTGTTGTATGCATTGTCTTCTGGTTGACATTAGACATTCCTTTTTCCCTCCTCATACTAGAAAAAAGTTTGAAGGTTTGAGAGTTTACATTGACCCAGATGGCAACAGCCTTCAGGATCTTGATGTTCTGTTAAACAAAAAGACATCGTAATAGTTGATAAAAATGTCTCCTTAATATCTCAGACGTGTGTTATCAAAAGAGAGCAACGGGCACTAGAAACAAAACCATTGTTTATATAAAAAATAATAATAATAAAATCTGCTCATCAAGACATGTCACTTTGACCAAACAAGACTCACCAAGTCTAACAATAACTGAAGATTAATTAAGTTTTACTTAAATGAATGCTCATGAGAGTTTAACATTAATTTGGTCTTCATTATTTGTTACCATTTACCTTGACGCTGCAGTGTTTGAATCAAACCAGTAAAACATCAATTACAGAGGTTTTCAGTTTTTATAGCTGTAACATAAAGTAATGTACTAGTTTCTAAAGTGGTATAACCTGATGAATGGTGTTTTCAGGCTGATCTTTGAGAAATAATGCAAAAATTACTTAAAATAGTTAAAAGTTAATCAGTACAGTGACTATAGTCTTCTCCTAAAGTCTCTGAATATAGATGTTAATCCTCTAAAAGTACTTTACTTCTTTTGGACTGTACAGCTGCAGACTCTTTATAGACAACTGATAAAGGACTGTGACTGTCTTCACTGACAACTGTGAGTGGAAGTGAGACCTGTTGATGGCCTAGTGTTTCTGGGGGGTAGTTACTTCATGTGCCTTGCTGGTTTTCCACTGCTCCAGCACTGAACTGAACTGAACCTGCCTGGCTCTGGCACTGTTTTGTCTACTGAGACTTATCTGAGAACATGGCTGCCTGCTCTGTATCGTCTCTGAGAAACATGAGACTAACACTGGCTGAAGCACCAACGACAAAGAAAGCTCGTTTCTGACTGGTCTTAAAGCTGCACTTTGTGGACTGGGCTCCTCCACACTGTCCTCAGGTCAAATGGACTGAATCTATGCCACTGCAACTGCTGCTGCTCAGAGGTCATTACAACATGAACTGTTCTGCTGCTGCACTGAGGGGTGCTGCTCACCTGGGACACAGGGTACTGACACTGGCTCTCAATTCCACTCCTAGACCCTGACATTTACATTTAAATACTACTGTTTTTTTATTACAAAAAAAACCAAACAAAAACAAAAAACAAAAACAGTTTCTATGAGTTCCACTATTGAGTTGTGGATCTTTTTAGTTTAGAGTGAGGTCTGCAATGAAGACACCATTCTACTTGATGTCACCAAAGGTCTATTAATAATAAGTAGACGAACTAATCAGTAGACAAACACTCTCATAACAATCGCGTGTCCTCTCGTATTATTCTACCATTCGTCTGTGAATTTGAACTGAACTTTGTTATTCAAATTTTAAAACGTGCCTTAATTCTGGGACATTTATGCTATTACATTTGGGAAGTCTGCATTTTATAGTTTTTCAAGATTTGGATTTTATGCCTTTTGTTTCTGCCAATTTTAGATTTCTTATGCAAACTTGAGTTTAATTCTGTAAATTTCAGACATTTTCTGCAATGTTTTCACCTGCAACCACCTGCAACGACTTCTGCCAATGCTATCTATTTTTTAAATTAGTTTTGCTTTTAGTAAAACAATATTATTTAAAGTAACTGTTGAATAACTCACTCTTCTAAAGCAAAGGTGCTTTTTGTTACATGGTGTAAGTAAATAAAGAAAAACAAATAATAAGAAGCTTAAAAGTAGATGCTACAATTGTTGAGAATGGTATATTCAATAACAGCCTAACTGAGTTCACACAGAACCACGTGAATAAGTTAGTTCCCGATGTCACAAAATACTTTGACATATGGAGTTTAAAAACCCATGCACAGATAAATCTGTCCTAGCAATACAGTTAGATGAGCAAACACGTCAATAATTCTAAAAAAAAAGGCATTGAAGATGACAAAACTGCTCATTTAACCACTAACACAGGAACTGAAGCTTGACTTGGTGTGGGGGCCGAACTTTGAGATGGATAGATACTCAAAACAGAGCTTTTTGGTATGAGGAACTGTATTTCCTTCTAAAAAAAAAAGTAGGCCTCATTGAACCAGAGTCTCGTCAGTCCATCATTTGCTTTAATTCCATTCAGCTCGTGGGTGATTAAACAATTGCCTATCAACAATAAATTTACAAGCTTCTGCTACAATACATAAACAGTAAACTTGATGAGAGCCTCTTAAAAATAGCCAAAAGGATCATGAACTATGTTCTTAAAGAAAATGCTATCAGTCGCCAATTAAAAGTTGTATAAGAGGAAGGTTAAAGGAATGCAGAGAAAATCATTTTAAAGTCACCTGCGCTGTTTGACTGGTGTGTGTTTCTGTTTTGTGTTTGTTTGAACCTATTGAGCTTGTTGATCCAAGTCTAAAGAACGAAGGGAAGTTTGTTCTAGAGACTGTGCTGGTCCCGTTGAGCTCTGCGTGAGTTCTTTGTGTTAATGCTGTGTTGTAGTTGGTGTGTTTCGGGTCTGACAGGAGACTGTCCAGTAATGTCAGGTGTGGTGCCTGTAGTGAAGTCTGGAGCTAAAGTACTTCACTGTGGTTTTATCACCTGAGGAGGTGTGTCTGATGTTGAGATTAGGGCTCTTAAATCATTCACATGGTAATTTACTGGTAATAATCATCCAACATGTATACAATAAAATGCAGAGGAAGGAATCACGAGAGTCAAAGACAAAAAGTCACTATTGTGACTCCAAAATAAAGAGAAGCCCCATATTTTTTTCTTCCTGTGTGGCTCAGGTGCACATGATCCTCACATGAATAAAAAAGAAGTGGGAGCAAGAGAAGAGAATCCTGGGAGGTTCTTAGTCGAGACAATTATTATTATGACTCTTTCTAATAAAAAATATATTTGCAGTATTCGAATGTTAAACTAAACACAAAGAATGAAGAAATTCAGAGTAAACAACAGATTTAGTTTAGACTAAATATTACTAAATGTTTCTGAAACCAAAAGATAAGGAAAGTGCTAGGGAAAAGAGAAGAACAAAGCCAGTTGTTCCTGAGGGACGGTTAAGAAGTGAAAAGGACTGACTGGAAAACTTTTCACTAATCAATACTAACACCTAACTTAACAATGACTCTCTGAGACCTCAGATTCAAAGAGCAACATGGAAACTTAAAAAAGGGAAACTTCAACAACTAACACTTATGGTTTGTAATACATGAGCTGTTCTAACCTAATCATTTCTAGGCTGGTGGACAATTGTTTTAACAGACATTTTACCAACAGGGTCCCACTCTGGAACATTGTGCATTGGAGATCAATACCAACAGCAAATTACACAGGCTTGAATTGAACCCTAAGATCTAATGAAGGCCCTCTACCGGCCAGAGAGTGTTGATGTTTACAGGGAAACACCAAAAAGATAAGGTTCCTTTTAAGGTCAGTCCAATCCAGAGTCCAGAGTCACCTGGGACGAACACCAGTATCCTTTTGGAAAGTTGCTTAATCTGAATTGCTAAGTTGAAATGAGTATTGCATTAAAGTCTTAAATGCAAGAGTTAGGACTTTTAATGTCTATATTCATTTTATATTTTGTAGATTTCTATTTTATGTTTCTTTATTTCTGTGTTACATTTTCTAGTGTGCTGTGCAATATCTATTTTGCTATTGGTTGCAGGTAAATAAAAACAAGCAAGCATTTCACTGTGCATTTGGTAAATAAATCTTATCCATCTTCAAGAAGAAATAGGTAGTAATGTTGATAAATGTTTGGCATGGTAATCATTTTCTATCCACAGGTCCAAGAACAACACAAAAAAGGTATTTTTGTCATTCTATAGAACCTTTTGAGCTGAATATGAAAATGTGGAATGGTGCCTAAACGAGATGCTGTTGGTGAATAACACCCAACAACTCATGTGTCTAATGTCGATGCTAGTGACTAGTTAAATATTTAGCAGTTATTTAAAGGCTACATGGTAAACATCACTGAATCATTATGTTATTGCTGTTCAAACAGAGAAAGGTGTACTGCAATAGTTTGGTACTGCACCCGCTGGCTTGTCCAACAAACATGAGGAATACCTTTTACAGGTTAACTTTGGCTCATGGGAATCAGAGATGCATGCTGATGGTGAGTGGATAGCAGAGTGGGGGTAATTAAGAGGTTCAGTATTTAGTGGCTAATAAAGACTCATATTTAATCTAGAAGGGCATAGAAATGTGCACCTGGACATTAATTGTAACCTGTGAGTAAGTGTGGTAAGTTATCTTATATATTTCCATGCTGATGTGTTCACTGTCGCTGCCTACACACTCCACATCATAGGCACAACATCATTTGTGGTTTCAAAACATCTTGACTGGTTTTGGGTTTTGCAGCTATTATCAATATGTGCACACAGTTTTAATACATTCACTTGGGGAAGTGTCAATGGTTCAGAAGTGGTTAGAAATAAATCTACAGGAACTATTAAGTAAAAGTAAAGTAAATCAACTATTGTCAAACAATCCTACACATGTAAAAATAAGAGCTTCCGGGTTACTTAAACAATATTAAGCTGAATCTATCTCTGTTTCCAGGGGCAGGAGCCATAGAACTTGGAAGGGTGTGGGTCCTGCTCCCTGACAGTCTGCAGGCTGTGGAGGCTTACAGCTGAGTCCCATACGACCAGCCTTACGGGACATGCCTTTTAGATTATTTTATTCTAAGATAAAGGATTTAAAGATAGCAGCCTCACACACCCCATTAATGTGTAGACTTACTGCTGCAGACAAAGTAACCTATGATACAGAATTACAAGTAAAATACTAGACCTTTCACTTATTACTCAAGGAAGAACATATAGAGTAATTTGAACTGCTCTTAGGTTTCTGTGGAAACTGCATTAGAAGTGTGGAGTAAGTGTTATGTATTTTACCGGTATAACATGTGTCTTAAAATCTAGGGAAATTGCAATAGTGTTCCTTTCAAATAAAATAAAATAAATTAACAATAAGGAATAGACAATAAGCAAAACTTTCGGGTCTAAAAAATGCAAATATGATAACACAAAGGAGAAAGCAACAGAGTAAAGCAACATCTAAGTTCTGACAATTATGTTTCTTAATATCAAAGAAATAATTTATCTTATGTTGTTTTATGTAGAGGTGAATACACATAAAATGCTTTTATTTCAGATAAAGGAGAAAAGTGAATGCATTGTGATTACTTTGTGAAGCTTATGTATACATTAGTCCTCTCTGTAATTCATGTAACACTGATGCATTTGTGATTGTGGAACGCACAATTATGGTTTTAAAAGTGTTTAAAAAAATCAATTTCAACTTATTCATATTGAGCTTGAAGAAGAATGTTTCAACTGAGGACCCTGAACAAAATGGAATCACTTGGAGAGGAGTTAGGGAACTCGTCGTATCGGGCATAATAATCCTATGTTACGACGAGGTTAAGGCATGGGTGTGTACCCATGGCCTTTAGTGCCCTATGGAAGATATCTACACTGGAACCGTTTTGCCACATGGACTCTTTGCCCCACATTGCCCCTGGATCCTTGTCCCATTGCACTGATGCAGTCGCACTGCTCAGTGTGAAGAAATGGACTGTTCTTTAATTAATAATTTGATTGCATCAAGATTTTGTGATCAGTTTTCATTGTTTCTGAAGATGTTGTAAGCCTTCCAATGTATACCATCTGTATTGGAATGATTGTGAAAATAATTTTATTATTGCAGGAGACCTAATTGGCTGCTGGTCATCTTTTACTATCCCCTGCGCTAATTACGGGGGGTAGAGGTTTGGTGATCAGTGCCCATCGCACCATACTTCTGAAGTGTAGAGGCATGTGCTTTTGTTAGAAACAAAATTCATTCAAATTGGGTGATTGGTGACTGATGGGACGCATGTCTCGGCACTTTAGGGGTCCCTGGGGTTGGGGTCATTGAAATCCATTAATACAGCCCATATTATTGTAACACTGTTTACAATGGTAATTGCTAAGTGCTAAAATGTCATATTAATGATTGATCTTTGATTTATTGAAAATTGGTGTTGATTAAATGTAATACTTTGAATTTGCATTTATAGTCTGAGTGTGCTTTCATGGTAAAATTCTCTTTAGGCGTTTACGTAAGGTTAAAACCACTTGTAAAGGGTTTAAAGAGGAAGGAACTGTTAGAGAATTTTGGATCTATTGTAAGGTTGTAATGCCCTGAGCCTTGGGCTCTGTCAACAGATAGACTTAGACACCTGCAGGATAACATGGCTCCAACCTCGAGCCTAATCAGCTGAATAACAACTGAATACCAACTCTTTGTTATTGTATTGGTTGCGTAATTGACCTTCTACGAGGTATTATAAACTCTGACCAATGAAAGCATAGCCAGACTTGAATGTTCAATACTACGCTGTGTTGACTGTTCAACTGTCTCCGGGCCTGTATGTGATGGTAATAAACTTCTCCTGCTTAAGACATCCAGACTCTCTTCAGTCCTTATGTGGTCCAATACTTCGAAGCTCTAAGGCAGTAACACAATTCTCCTACAGTTAAAATATATCTGAAGACAAAACACAGCACTTTCTTTTTAGCAGGTTCTCATTGGACAGTGAGTTCAGTCTCATGCAGACTGGGACCATGTATGAGGGATTCCAACCTTCGATAGCTCATTTGGTAGAGTGGGGGACTGTAGAATGTTCCTGACTATCATCCTTGTGTCGCTGGTTCAAATCCGGCTCAAAGGAGAAGCTCTTTTATAGTTGATGAAATAAATCTTAGTATCTGGGTGTGGACTTGTTCATTACTCAAGCCAAAAGATGTGGGAACTGACGAAGACCATTTGAAGGAGAAAGGCCCTGGTGAAGGGCTCCTGACGAGGGCCTTCGTCTTTGTTTGAAACACCAGAAGAGAATAAAAATGTTGGGCCAAGAGAGAGAGAAAGACCATCCAGAGGAAACTTGTCATTATTATAGGGTAAGATTAACACATGATTGGCCCCAAGGGGCAAAGAGGGCTCTCTACAAAGAGAGAGCAAATTCAAGGTCTTTGGCTTCATTGAAGAGTTTAAAAAGAAGTAAAGAGAACAAACAAAGTCATCATTAGCTTTTCTGTGGGACTTTCATTAAGACCCTGGATAGTATGAGCAGGATATGACAGCGAAAGCTCTGATGGCACGTGATGTAGTTACATACACAGAGTTTAATGGCTGTGTGTGAGTGACACCTACAAGGAGTCCATCAAAACTTATTGCCAGGAGTTGAACCTAGAATCTTCTGGTCTGTAGTCAGATGTGTTTTCCGTTTTGCTACTATTTTTATAGTTTTGCTGCTATTTTGCCTACAAATGTGATACATGTGTCATAATTTACAGAAATGAATCCATACCTATCTCCTGAATGGAAAAGGTTTTAGTGTCTTGTGCCTGATAAAGCAGTAAGATGCTCTGACATTCAATCAGCTGCGTGTGGAAAAGTTACAGTTCTCAGAGTTCAGGGGTTTGCAAACAACTTGCTGTGACCCGGATTCGAACCGGGGTTGCTGCGGCCACAACGCAGAGTACTAACCACTATACGATCACAGCTGTGCTTTTATTTTGAACTGCTTTATCTTGTCTATGTTGTCTTTTTAAATCTGGATCCAAAAATAGGCCTTTTCACCTTGAGAATGCAAGCTGACAAAAAGCAAAGAACACCACAGAAATATTACACTGCAAATTATTTGCCACTTGCCAAGATTTATAATCTTATTTCTAGACATGCTAGATAATTTCCCTAGTTTTAAGAGCTATTTACTTATTTTTAGTCATTGACTTTATAGTATGATCTTAGTTTTAGCATGAGGAATTACTTTTTGTTGATTTTAGTGCAGAAATGTTAAAACTGAGCAAATAACTCTTAAAATAAGATATTTTTGTTTTCTCAACAAAGAAAATCTTGTTTAAAGATTCTGCAACACCCACAGTATGCTTAATTTAAGACTTGCTCATAAACAACAATGCTATAACATTCAGTTTATTGAACAGAATGTTAATGACAAACTATCATTGATGAATGACACACTTGACGACAAATATAGATGAGTGACTAAACCTCAGGCTGATTTCTGGGCAATATCACACAAGCTATATTTTATTGGCACAAACACAGTTTCCCTGAAATTAATAGAAAAATATGAAGTATAATCAAAGCTCATGTACTAATTCAGTAGCCTGGGCAAGAGCTGGTACAGCAACTTCATATGCTAACATGTCTTCATCCCATTTCAAAGTTTCATAGCGCTGGTATTCAAAAGCAATAAAAGAAGAATCAATCAAAAAAATGTCCTTTATCAGTCCAAACATGGGAAACGTCTCCACCACATCTATAATAATCATAGACTTCCACTATGTACTTATTGCCATTGAGTATATACCACTTCACTTTGACAACTGATTGCAAGATGTCTATGTTAAAAAATCTTTGACTTTTGCTTAATGTATTCAGTATTTGTAACGGCTGATACAGGCCCCGATTCTTTTTCGTTTGCAAAAATTGGATATTCAGTGCCTATTTCATTATGACAAGATTGAAGAAACTGATTATGGTTTGCTAGGGATCAAATCGCATGCACATGGTTCTTGTTAAAGGACCAAGAGATATAATATGGAAGATGTAACATGTAATGCTGCTTACCTGTGTGTCAAGAGGTGAATAAGGAAAGTTCTGAATGGCTGAATTAAAGTTGTCCAGTTCTAACTGTCCTGTTAGAATAAAAGTTGTTTTTATTACAAGCTTTATATCTCCATTGAAGCAACACCTTCAAAAATAAAATGCATTATGTCCTGTGGAGTTTGTTTTATCAGGTCAAAGGCAGGAATATCCATTAGACTGCTTCTCCTGTTAATATGTTCTGAGGGATGCTTTCAATAAATCTGTGCTGCCTGATGTGCTTCTCTAAAGTTCTGTCCACAAACACTCTCCACAAAACAGTTTGCATATCTTTAAAGGTGCATTCACAGTGTCTACATTTGCTATAAGCAAACCCAACACCTTCTTTAAATCCTGCAAGCTCGTGTTGCGCATTGTGTCTCCACATATGGGTTATCACAGCACCAAACAATTCAGTTTCACCATTTTGTGTTTCAGTCCTCACACCACTACAAAGCTTTGTTAAATCTTGAAGAAGCCTTTTGATACATCTACACCCCCACTGAGAATATCCCTGGCCTTGGCAAAGCAAGGAGTCTGTCGCAGCCCAATTTTGACCTAAATTTGGGATCAATATTGCCTAAACTATATAATAAAATATAAGCAATTTGTTTGCAGCTGCATAAGACCCTAAGGGGTTACATATTTCAATTTCATCTGTGTATAGTATTATTTGCAATGCATTTGGCCTTTGAGAAAATAAAGGGTGAGATGCAAACAATGCCCCATCATTAAATCATACAAAATCTCTCTGCTTCTTTGTGGTGGTCTGTTAAACATGGTGAAAATTCTGGAGTTGTCCAATAACAGCTTTAGACTCTGAATCAATGGGACATAATAAAAACTTCTGTTTTTAATAGACACACCCTAGAAACACCTTTACCCAACAAATCTTCTGGACCACTACTACTTCCTCTGGGTTCACTGGACTGAATATTTCCTTAAGATTCTTATCTTGTCCATATGCAGTGGTTGAGAAAGGATCAGAACATATCAGTGTAGGCAATGCTCATCTTGAAGTTGAGTGGTCATCTCAGGACGCCCCTCAAAGACTCTTCTCATTGTCTCCCTCAGCACATTTATGAGTACAGCTTGATACTGTTGAACCCCTGAGATGATACGGTTGACTGTTCTGTGTAAAAATAAATAAAACACTTTTTTTTTTTTTTTCAGCACTACTAGTGAAAAGAAACATTATTAAAGATACTTATACACTAACATAAGAGTTTCCCAACTTTCACAATATCCCCAATTTTATTAGGCACTGATATTATTTTATTGAAGGATTCAATATGTTAGAGAATTTTGGATCTATTGTAAGGTTGTGATGCCCTGAGCCTTGGGCTCTGTCAACAGATAGACTCAGACACCTGTAGATAACATGTCTCCAACCTCGAGCCTAATCAACTGAATAACAACTCTTTTGTTATTGTAGTGTTTGCGTATTGACCTTCTATGAGGTTTTATAAGCTCTATTCCTATGAAAGCATAGCCAGACTTGAATGTTCAATACTACTCTGTGTTGACTGTTCAACTGTCTCCGGGCCTGTATTTGATGGTAATAAACTTCTCCTGCTTAAGGCATCCAGACTCTCTTTTAGTCCTTGTATGTGGTCCA
>JAWCTZ010001004.1:0-26391 GCA_036850595.1 Rhyacichthys aspro | reverse complement strand
GCAGTCACGGGGCTCCTCTCGCGGTTAAAGCTGACACCGAGGGCCCGTGGAAACTTCCAGCAGCTGTGTGTGAGCTCAGGGCAGGTTCTGGACGGTTCTTCAGCCCGGGAGGATGCTGGGGGATGTAGGACTGTATCAGCTGAACTTTACTCCACTGTGTACAGTCAATAAACTCAAATCAAATATATAAATAAACAGAGAAGCTTTGGTTATTTGTAATTGGCTTATTACATATGTCAGAAGTACTTTTATTTATGTTTGCTGTTGGTTTCACTCCTTTGTCCTTAACACAAGATTAACATAAGAATACTTTTACTCATAACAATAGGCTGTGCAATCTAAAAGTTCCAATGTTTCTTATAAATTTTACATTTTTTTTTTAAGTCCCATGTTTCCAAATTTTAAAGCTGGGTACCACTTTAGTTTGTGGATGTTGAATTGTTGCGTAACACTATATTTATTTGCTTGATTTCTTGACATGCATTATATTTTACTGCTGTGTTAAAAATAAACAGGTCCACACCAGGATAACCTCATACATTTATTCTTTCTTAATTGTGTTTTTAATGTTGACGTCAGGTACAGTTGTGTCAGAAGGAGCCGGTTACACCCAGAGTCTTCTTCAACAGGTCGGTCTGGTTCCTCTGTGACTCACCTGAGCAGGTTCCACAGGTGAGCACTGCTTTATAACCGAGTCCGAGCTCAGACGGAGGTGAGTTTGTTCAAGGCTCAGACACAAACATGCTGCAGTTCGTTCTTCTGTTCGCTCTGATCTTTGGGACCTACCTGCTTCTGACGAAAACCCTGTTCAAACGAGCTCGATGTAAAGGAAACCTGCCCATGGCCGGAAAGACCGCCGTCATCACAGGTCAGAGTTTAGACCCGGTTTAGTCCTGGTTTAGACCTGGTTTAGACCTGGTTTAGTCCTGGTTTAGTCCTGGTTTAGACCTGGTTTAGTCCTGGTTTAGTCCTGGTTTAGTCCTGGTTTAGACCTGGTTTAGACCTGGTTTAGACCTGGTTTAGTCCTGGTTTAGTCCTGGTTTAGACCTGGTTTAGTCCTGGTTTAGACCTGGTTTAGACCTGGTTTAGTCCTGGTTTAGTCCTGGTTTAGTCCTGGTTTAGACCTGGTTTAGACCTGGTTTAGACCTGGTTTAGTCCTGGTTTAGACCTGGTTTAGTCCTGGTTTAGTCTGATTTATATCTCAGAGCTGATGTCACTGTTTCAGGAGAAAGTCTGAAGAAGATAAAACCTGGATTCTCTCAGTGGTTTCTGGCTCAGTGTGGATCTGTTGAGGCTGTGGTTGGACTGTTTTCTGATTTTGTGTGACTCTTCTGTTTCAGGAGGAAACAGTGGCATTAAAGGTTAAGCACAGCTCTGCACTTGGCCCAAAGAGGAGCCAGAGTCATTATGGGCTGCAGGAACCAGAGCACGGCCGAGGCAGCCATCAGGGAGATCCAGGAGGTCAGGACTGGGACTGGGTCTGGACTGGGTCTGGGTCAGGACTGGGTCTGGACTGGGTCAGGACTGGGTCTGGGTCACAACTAGGTCAGGACTGGGTCTGGTCTGGTCCAGTCTGTGTTAATAAAGTCTTGTTTTCAGGAGACGGGCAGCACTGATGTGGTCTACAGAAACCTGGACCTGGCCAGTCTCAAGTCGGTCCGAGCCTTCGCCGAAAACCTCCTGAAAACCGAGTCCAGGATCGATCTGCTCATCAACAACGCAGGTAACAGCACCCAGACCTGGTCTAGTCCAGGTTTAGTCCTGGTTTAGTCCTGGTTTAGACCTAGTTTAGACCTGGTTTAGTCCGGGTTTAGACCTGGTTTAGTCCTGGTTTAGTCCTGGTTTAGTCCTGGTTTAGACCTGGTTTAGAACCTAGTTTAGACCTGGTTTAGTCCGGGTTTAGACCTGGTTTAGACCTGGTTTAGTCCTGGTTTAGTCCTGGTTTTTCCTGGTCCAGGTCTGGTTTGTTCATGGTTTTTCCTGGTCCAGGTCTGGTTTGTTCATGGTTTTTCCTGGTCCAGGTCTGGTTTGTTCATGGTTTTTCCTGGTCCAGGTCTGGTGGGGGACGGCCGGACCGAGGACGGGTTCGGGGTCCAGTTCGGGGTGAACCACTTGGGTCACTTCCTGTTGACGAATCTTCTTCTGGAGAAACTGAAGCAGAGCAAAGCGGCTCGGATCGTCACCGTGTCGTCCATGGCTCACCGCTGGGGACACCTGGACTTTCAGGTGAGTCCAAGTCCAGTCCAGGTCTAGTCCAGTCCAGGTCCGGTCCAACATTGGTCCACATTCTCATAATCCTTCCAGCCTCGGGCTCGGGTCCCAGAGAGTCCAGTTCTGGGAGGGGCTTAGTTAAACTCTGTCGTCTGATTGGACGAGAAATAATCCTCACTCGAGAGAAAACCAGACGAGAAAGAACAAATATTAAACGCAAATATTTTTCAGAGAAATTCCTCCTTGTTTTTGTGATAAACGTCAGATTCAAACAGAAACATGATAAATGTACTTTTTCCCGACACAAAGCTAGTGTTTGTGGTTTTAATCGTCGTCTTCATGAATTTAAACATTGTATTTATGGTCTACACTGCATTAAACACAAGCAGAACCTGTACAAACTCAAATATTGAGTCTAAATGAGAGGAAACTGCTGCAGCATGAATTTAATGTTGAGAAAGATGGAATAAACAGAAACAGTTGAATGTTTCCTGCAGCAGCTGTACCTCCAGCCTCTACCTGCTTAGACCAGGTCCAGACCAGGTCCAGACCAGGTTCAGACTCTCGCTGCTACAACAGGATTTACTCTGATCTAGATTCAATATTAACAATGATCCAAGTTTAGAAAAGTCTGATTTAAATATGTTTATTTCTCAAACAGAGACAGGACTAGTGACATTATTGTGGTTGAGGTCTACAGCAGGTGAACACAGACCTAAATATCAATACTTTGGACTAAAACTAGAATAGAACAGGCCTCAGTAGAGTCTGGAGTATTTAATGATAATGAAATGATAGATTCCAAATGATAAATGGACGAAGCAGGTTTAGGGTTCTGAACTTCTCCATAAACCCAACAAGACAGACACATTCTTCTAAAATGAGCTTGTGAATACCTCTCTAAGCACATATGTCCCTTCACGTGTTATTGTACAGCGTCATGTGTCGTCACACACAGAGACACTCGGAGGAACAGTGCGTCTCTGAAACAGGTTTTTCCTCATGTTTTAAACTCCGTCGTGATGAAGTGAAGTGTCGTCAGCGTCTCGTTCCTTCAGCGAGACGTGATCAGAGACAGAGGCATGTGTCAGCTTTTCACAGAAACTATTGTGATGCGTGTTTGGAATATGTTTGTTGTGGATTCACAGAAGAGCCAAGTGAACTCAAATGAACTATGAATGTCATTTATGTTTTCTCTTCTGCTCACATATGTCCAAATAATTCTACCTTTTATTTGTTCTGACTTAAAACCAGAATCTTAGACTTCAGTTTGAGAAACAGTCGAGGGGTAAGATCATAGATAGTGTTTCTGAGGTTTATTCTATTTACAGATGAATTTCATTTATTCGTTTATTTGGTTGAGACAGTTTTTAGGTTTATTTTATTTATTATGTGAATAGTCCATCATGTAAATATGTCCGATTTAGCCACAAGAGCTCATTTTCATCTGTGTCCCACGACAGGTTTATGGTAAAGACAAAGGACAATCACATACAGCAAGAAATAACATCACAGTTACAAAAGTTTGTCAGATATTAGAGCAGGTTAGAAAATATAAAAACATACGATAAAAAACACAAGCAGTGAACAGGCCACAGCAGTTCTTCCTTCACGTTTCCTTCCTCGTCTCCTTGTTTCCTCACCTCTGTCTCCTCTCTCCTCTCAGTCTTTAGCCGTGAACAGAGACCTGGGCTCCGGCCGCTACAGCTGGCAGTTCTTCAAAGCCTACTGCAGCAGCAAACTCTGCAACATCCTCTTCACCAGAGAACTGAGCCGCAGACTGAAGGGCAGCTCCGTCACCTGCTACTGCCTCCACCCAGGTGAGAAAAACCCCCACCAGGTAGAAAAACCCTCCACCAGGTGAGAGAGCCTCCACCAGGTGAGAGAGCCTCCACCAGGTGAGAGAGCCTCCACCAGGTGAGAGAGCCTCCACCAGGTGAGAGAGGCAGCCTGTGATTGGTCAGTTCAGGTGTCAGTCAGCTGCCTCTCTGCAAACACCTCCATTGATCTATTAAAAGGTGTGTTCGTGTACGTACCTGTGCAGTAAGATTTGTGTCCGACAGGTTCTGATGTAACCTCTGCTCCAGTAATGGAACCTCGTGAGATTAAAAGAGAGGCTCAGTGCATGATGGGAAAACATCAGCAGGTGTTAGACACCTGATTGGCTTTGAGTGTGTTTCTCCGCCTCTGCTCAGGTTCATCTCAAATACACCTGATATCTTTGGAAAAGTGAAGCCACCAATCGGTTGTTTTCACTCCTGGACTCTCTGAGTTTTAATACGACTTGGGTCTGTTTCCTCCACATCATCCACTCACCAAAAATTATAAATAATATATATACAATACAATATAACCTCAGTCTGACCCTGGTCTAACTCTGGTCTAACTCTGGTCTAACTCTGGTCTAACTCTTGTCTAACTGTGGTCTAACGCTGGTCTAAATCTGGTCTAACCCTGGTCTAACTCTGGTCTAACTCTGGTCTAACTCTGGTCTAACGCTGGTCTAAATCTGGTCTAACCCTGGTCTAACTCTGGTCTAACTCTGGTCTAACCCTGGTCTAACCCTGGTCTAACACGGTCTAACTCTGGTCTAACTCTGGTCTAACTCTGGTCTAACTCTGGTCTAACTCTGGTCTAACCCTGGTCTAACCCTGGTCTAACTCTGGTCTAACCCTGGTCTAAATCTGGTCTAACCCTGGTCTAACTCTGGTCTAACCCTGGTCTAAATCTGGTCTAACCCTGGTCTAACCCTGGTCTAACTCTGGTCTAACTCTGGTCTAACCCTGGTCTAACTCTGGTCTAACCCTGTTCTAACCCTGGTCTAACCCTGGTCTAACCCTGGTCTAACGCTGGTCTAAATCTGGTCTAAATCTGGTCTAACTCTGGTCTAACTCTGTCCCAGGTATAATCCGAACTGAACTAGCCCGGAACCTGTCTCTGTGGCAGAAAGTCCTGGTGGATCCGGTTTCTCGGGTCCTGTTCCTGAGTCCTGAGGAGGGGGCCCAGACCACGCTGCACTGTGCTCTTCAGGAGGGACTGGAGCCTCTGAGCGGGGCCTACTTCAGCTGCTGCGGGCCCCAGCGTCCGGCCCCTCAGGCCCTGGACCCTCAGAGCGCCAGCCGCCTGTGGGCCGAGAGCGAGAGGCTCTGTGGACTGGTCTAGACCGGGCCGGGGCTCTGTGGACTGGTCTAGACCGGGGCCGGGGCTCTGACTGGTCTAGACCGGGGCCGGGGCTCTGTGGACTGGTCTAGACCGGGGCCGGGGCTCTGACTGGTCTAGACCGGGGCCGGGGCTCTGTGGACTGGTCTAGACCGGGGCCGGGGCTCTGTGGACTGGTCTAGACCGGGGGCGGGGGGCGGGGCCGGGGCGGGGCAGGGGCTCTGTGTGAATCTGAACAAAGGAACAAGAAAAGCTGTGCAATCAGACAAACTTAAGTCCTTAAAAAAACAGAAAATTGATAAATTGATTGATACTTTTTAAAGTGACCTCCTTTAATCACAAAAAGTCACACTTTACATAAAACCCTTGATCGCTTGCTGTGGTAAAACTAAAAACTGTTGAGACTGGTCTTAAGACTATTTTGTAAAAGTCTGGTCTTGTCTCGTTCTTTAACGTCAAGACCAACCAAGTCCACCAGACTAACTCTGTCTCCTGAGTCTGGACCCGGTCTAGGACTGGACTAACTCTGTCTCCTGAGTCTGGACCCGGTCTAGGACTGGACTAACTCTGTCTCCTGAGTCTGGACCCGGTCTAGGACTGGACTAACTCTGTCTCCTGAGTCTGGACCCGGTCTAAGACCGGACTAGCTCTGTCTCCTTAGTCTGGACCCGGTCTAAGACCGGACTAACTCTGTCTCCTGAGTCTGGACCCGGTCTAAGACCGGACTAACTCTAGACTGTTTATCATACATTTATCACATGGAACAACAGCTTTTACTTAAAAAATCCATCATTTATTTTCACCGATAGAATTCTTTTTTCTGACGTGTTTGTGCTGAGGTCCATTGCTCAATGTGATGAGGATAAAAATTAAAATAAATTCTTTTGATTTATAAATAATACTTGGAAACAATAAAAACATTTCTTATGCAAAATTCATTGAAAATTAAAATAGAAAAAAACATCAGGAAAACAAGGAGCTAAGAGATAATATTATCTCTGGAATATTGGTAAATGAAGTGTATTTTATTTTGAAATGCCTGAGTTCTCATTTTTACAAACATTTCTTTGACACTTGTTTGTTTTTTGTATTAAATATATTATAATTATATTGTATTATATTTATGTTAATGTTTACAAAAGTGAATAAAGCTGAATCAGATTCAAATCACACAGTATTACTCTATTACTATTATTCTATATTACTAATAACTGGTCATGAAAACAGTCCTTTACCTCCTGAACCTGACTCTGGACCCTGATTTAGACCTGGTTTAGACCTGGTTTAGTCATGGTTTAGACCTGGTTCAGACCTGGTTTAGACCTGGTTCAGACTTGGTTTAGACCAGATCTAAACTGGGCCACCCCTTTGTGTATAAATAAATGGCTTCTAGAGTGATATTTATAATGCTGAAACATGGATGTATTATACAACAAATACTGAATGAATAAAAAGAAAAAAACATGGCCGCCCATTATTTTCAACGGACGTTGCTCATTGGTGCAGCACAACAAGAAGTTGTTGTTGTTTTTTTTTTTTTTATTAATTTAAGTTATGTACATGACAATTTCATAGAGCCAGGAAGGCAAACATATACAATAACTAACTAAAAATATAAGCGTAAATACAAATAAAAGGAAGGAAAGAAAAAAAACAAAAACAACACACAACAAGAAGTTTTTGGCTTCCGTGTTGCTTCCGCGTTCTGCGGCTGATAGAGCAGGCGCACTACGGCACTCGCGCATGCGGTCTTGTGTTTAACTGAGGAAAAAGTCCAGCATATGAAAATAAACAATAAACACTACAAAATCCGACCATTTTGGCAGTTGTAGATGTCCTGTAGCCGAATACCAGGCGTTTGTTTTTACTGCGGTCTCTGGGAAAATCTTTTTTGGGACGTACAGGACGTTTAGTTGCAATACCTGGAGTGGCCACTAATCAAAATGGCGGCAAAGGAAAAGGGGCGGGGCCTTATCCCGTTCTTATTATACATCCATGTGTAGAATTCATTCATAAAAAGCGTATTTTCAGGTCTGTTCGAATCTAAACACTTCAACATTTAAACCTCTCTAACTCACCAAACTAATCACCAAATAAACTGCTACTTTCTTTAATCCCTGTTTTAGTTGAACACATGATTTGTTGTATTATTGTATTTTACTTAGGTCTGCTCGTGACTAAAGGAGGAAACACCTCCAGATGTTTCTGTGATGTCAGTTGTCACATTTCCGTTGGTCTTCGAACGCACCGTCAGCATCCTTCATTGCCTCTTTCGCTACCTCCTCTCCTCCAGCCGAGGCTCCTTTCTCCGCGAATTTACCCAAAAAACAGCCTCACACCGAGGGTTAATCACCGGTGAATACCCCCGTTAACCGTGAGAATGAGTAAAGAAGAGGCCGAGCTGGAGCTGAGGGAAGCCCGGGGAGACGCCGCGGAGCCGCCGAGGCCAGACCCCGCTGCTCCGGCTCCGGCTGAAGCTGACGCCACGGAGGCCGATGTGAGCGAGGCGGACCTGGACCAGGACCGGGACCAGGACCAAGACCAAGACCAGGACCTGGACGTGGAGGCGCAGGAGAAGACACCGATGACCGCGGGAGAGCAGCGGGCCGAGGGGGAGCCTGCAGCCGGGGCGGGGCCCGAGAAGAACGGCGCGGTGAAGCTGAAGATCCCGGAGGATGATCCGGAGCAGGTGCACTTCACGGGCCTGAACAAAGAGGAGCTGCTGCGGGTGGCGGGGACCCCGGGGTGAGGCCCCTCACTCTTTTACTGCAGAGAACATCCGTAAAACACACATTTATAGATTTAATACAAAGCCTTTTACACTAACACGTGAATATTAAACAGAAAACTGAATACAGAATAGAATGTTTTTTGAAGCTCTTTAACACTTTGCATCTGAATCTACATTAACACTGGATTTGGTGTTTGTCTTGACATTAGTGGCATATTTTGACTGATTTGTACTAATATAATTATTTTTATAAAGCTGTAAATGTCACAAGATGGCGGCCGCTCGGCTCCGACCGTTACATTCCCCGCGAAAATAAAAGCTCACAAAACACACATAAAATCATTTACATCAGTCAAATACAGATAATCACAAAAACAATCAATAAAACAGTTGAAATAAGATGGTGAATGGTGAACCAAATAATGTTTTTGTTCCGATTTTGGTCTAAATACATTAAAATACAGAGGTTTTTAATTAGAGCATTAAACTAAACTGTGATCATGAAACAATGAGGAAAATGGAATCATAAAGAAAATCTTGGTGCTTCAGACAATCTCTAAATAACCACTGAGAGAAAAAACATACCTAAACACAAATAAACAGTGCATTATTGTTTTCATATTTGTCACATTTTCATTTGTTCTACCTTAAAAAGCACAATAAGTTACAGGTATTATTATTAAATAACACAACCTAGAAGTTACCTCAATCAACTCAGACTAAAACAGTGGACTTCAGAAGGACAGAAGGACCTCCAGAAAACCCGTTGGACCCTCCTGGTCCTGGTTCTGAATATTCAGACCTGTTTGTGTCTCTCTGGTGGGTCCAGACCCGTTGGACCCTCCTGGTCCTGGTCCTGGTCCTGGTTCTGACCTGTTTGTGTCTCTCAGGTGGGTCCGGACCCGTTGGACCCTCCTGGTCCTGGTTCTGAATATTCAGACCTGTTTGTGTCTCTCAGGTGGGTCCGGACCCGTTGGACCCTCCTGGTCCTGGTCCTGGTCCTGGTTCTGACCTGTTTGTGTCTCTCAGGTGGGTCCGGACCCGTTGGACCCTCCTGGTCCTGGTCCTGGTCCTGGTTCTGACCTGTTTGTGTCTCTCAGGTGGGTCCGGACCCGTTGGACCCTCCTGGTCCTGGTTCTGACCTGTTTGTGTCTCTCTGGTGGGTCCGGACCCGTTGGACCCTCCTGGTCCTGGTCCTGGTCCTGGTTCTGACCTGTTTGTGTCTCTCTGGTGGGTCCGGACCCGTTGGACCCTCCTGGTCCTGGTCCTGGTTCTGACCTGTTTGTGTCTCTCAGGTGGGTCCGGACCCGTTGGACCCTCCTGGTCCTGGTCCTGGTTCTGACCTGTTTGTGTCTCTCAGGTGGGTCCGGACCCGTTGGACCCTCCTGCTCCTGTTCTGGCTCGGTTGGTTGGGGATGTTGGCCGGAGCGGTTCTGATCATTCTTCAGGCTCCTCGCTGTAAAGACCTGCCGTCTCTGAACTGGTGGAATGAGGGTCCGCTGTACCGGGTCCGGAGCATCCAGGACTTCACCGACTCCAGGGACATTAAAGGTATTTATCTTTATCTTTATTTCAGACATGTTTGGGTTCTCTGCAACAGGAAACAACCCTCGTCACCAAATTAAAAGGAAACAGGAATCATCTGAAAAAATGAGACCTTAAGACGTGATCTAGTCTTTATAATGAAGGATTTTAATAGATGAGAATGATCAGTCCACAGCAGGATTTTGTCCAATCACAGCTCACTTCAGGTAAAAAGGAGCGCTCCCATTGGTCGACACTGATGTCAACAACGAAGGAACAAGGAAATAAACCAAGGAAATGGGTTATTCTGTTGCAAATATGTCTTATTTTACAGAGAAACAGCTCAAAAAAATGAAAATAGAGAAACAGCAGCAAATGAAACAGTCTACAGTAAACTCCAACGATAAAAGTTTCAGGTCAGCTCTAAACTTCAATTTAATGTAATGTATTAGTATTTTGTGGTGAAAAATTGGTCAGTTTTTTCCTTTTTTGTAAATAAAACAAGCAGGAAAGGTTTCTCTAAA
The DNA here is from genome assembly GCA_036850595.1 of Rhyacichthys aspro. Classification (NCBI taxonomy): domain Eukaryota; kingdom Metazoa; phylum Chordata; class Actinopteri; order Gobiiformes; family Rhyacichthyidae; genus Rhyacichthys; species Rhyacichthys aspro. Next base: position 16,242 of record JAWCTZ010001004.1, on the reverse strand, counting down.
GGATTTTAACCCTTGTCTCTATTAAAATCTATTTCTATTTCCTTCATAAAAGCAGCTTTGGGATTGATTCAGTTTTTGTAGGGATTTAAGAAATATTAGATGCTCCTCCTTGTTTTAACGATCCACATAAAACCTCAGTCACAGTCTGACTAAATCATCCCATTTAGATCTCAATACTTCACATGTACTTATATATGTACGTACATATACATGGACGTGTATTTGAAAGGGTTTGTAAAAGACTGTGACTCTGTGAAAAGCTGAACACAGACTTTGACTTAAACAGAAGTGAAACTAGAACTTTTCCAATAAACGAAGCAGAAAACTATCACTTCCTCCAAACTCACACACTTCTGTTCATTTCACACACAGTGATTTGTCCCATTATTAAAACTCTCCTCTTTTTTATTGTTTAAATTAATAAATGGATATTATTACTTTTCTCTGAAATTTATGAAAAAAGGTCCAAAAGGGTTTTTGAAGCTTTTCATAAGTCAACAGTAAATGGCAACAGAAACAATAACTAGAATTATTATTGACATTATAGATAGATTTAATGAGAAAATGATTGAAAAATGAACCATTTAACGTCTTCTAGAGCTCACTAAACTCCCCAGAACCAAATGGACGTGTGTCGTCCGTTTCTGTTGTTCTTTCTGGTGATTATCTCCTGCTCGTCTCTGTTCTGAGCTTATTCCTGGAGCTGAAGCCTCTCTCTTATAAACTCTTTTTGTGGTGTTCAGGAGTGGAGCAGAAGCTGGACAGTCTGTCGGAGCTGAAGGTGAAAGGTCTGGTCCTGGGGCCCATCCACGTGGCCCCTAAAGACGAGCCCATGGCCCTGAGCTTCGAGGAGGTGTCTCCGGACGCTGGGAGCCTGGAGCAGTTCAGGAGCCTGCTGCAGACGGCTCACAGGAGAGGTCTGGAGGACTATTACACCTTTATACACCTGTAATTACAGAAACACACCTGAAAACTACTGACACTGACAAACTACCTCGAGAGCAGGGAACAAAAAGAAACACCTCAGTCTAAGTTTAACGTCTACGAGTTTCATGAAACATTAAATGATTCCTCATTAACATGTCCTTGTTTGTAGACACAGAGTGGAGGTCACTGTCGCTTTCTTTTCTTTAGGTTCATGGTTTTATGTTTTTGACTCTCAGCCAACAGCAGTTCACTGAGAGAAGAACACAGCAAAACTATCACGGAACAAAAGAATCAAAAGAACAGAATAAACCTAGACTTGACTTTAACCATCGAGCTCCAGAAGAAAGTGTGTTTGTAACATTCTTCTGTGAATCCTGCAGATTGTGCCTTGAACAAAAATGTGAAGTGTTTTGTGAAGGACTCTTGATGGAACTGTCTCTTTGTCCCTGTCTCTGTCTCTTCAGGGATCTCTGTGGTTCTGGACCTGACTCCCAATTATCAGGGAACGTCAGGACCGTGGTTTTCTAACGTCAGTGTGATCAGCGTCGCCGAGAGACTCAAGGTCTGTTCTTCTTTAGAACCATTTACTGAACCGTTCAGACTCTGATGTTCACGTTTAGTTCAGGTTTCAACATTTGTCCAAACCTCAGGTAAACATGAGTCTCTGTCTCTTAGTGTTCTCACATGTTCTCTCTGTTCCAGTCGGTTCTGGTTCCGTTCTCACATGTTCTCTCTGTTTTCAGTCGGTTCTGGTTCCGTTCTCACATGTTCTCTCTGTTTTCAGTCGGTTCTGGTTCCGTTCTCACATGTTCTCTCTGTTTTCAGTCGGTTCTGGTTCCGTTCTCACATGTTCTCTCTGTTCCAGTCGGTTCTGGTTCCGTTCTCACATGTTCTCTCTGTTTTCAGTCGGTTCTGGTTCCGTTCTGACATGTTCTCTCTGTTCCAGTCGGTTCTGGTTCCGTTCTCACATGTTCTCTCTGTTTTCAGTCGGTTCTGGTTCCGTTCTCACATGTTCTCTCTGTTTTCAGTCGGTTCTGGTTCCGTTCTCACATGTTCTCTCTGTTCCAGTCGGTTCTGGTTCCGTTCTCACATGTTCTCTCTGTTCCAGTCGGTTCTGGTTCCGTTCTCACATGTTCTCTCTGTTCCAGTCGGTTCTGGTTCCGTTCTCACATGTTCTCTCTGTTTTCAGTCGGTTCTGGTTCCGTTCTGACATGTTCTCTCTGTTCCAGTCGGTTCTGGTTCCGTTCTCACATGTTCTCTCTGTTTTCAGTCGGTTCTGGTTCCGTTCTCACATGTTCTCTCTGTTTTCAGTCGGTTCTGGTTCCGTTCTCACATGTTCTCTCTGTTCCAGTCGGTTCTGGTTCCGTTCTCACATGTTCTCTCTGTTCCAGTCGGTTCTGGTTCCGTTCTGACATGTTCTCTCTGTTCCAGTCCGCTCTGGTCTTCTGGTTGACCGTTGGGGTGGACGGGGTTCAGCTGGACTCAGTGGAGACGGTCTCGGTTCTGGTCCCGTCTCAGTGGAACGACATTAGAACCATCGTTCAGAACTGGACCGACAGCCGCCCGCACAAGAGGTCAGACCCAGACCGGACTCTAGACCGGGTTAAACCAGTCTTTAATGAACGTTCCACAGTCGTTCGGTTTTAAAGTGTGTTGGACCCGTTTGGTTCTGGTTCTGTTCAGGCTCCTGTTGGGAGTGACCCAGCGCTCCTCTCCCTCCGAGGTCTCTCTGGTTCTGTCCGAGTCCGGAGTGGACCTGCTGCTGTCCCCGGTCCTCAGCTCTCAGCCGGACTCTTCTGAGCGCGCTCAGTCCGTGCAGCTGCTGTACTCTTCTCACAGTCAGTTGAACCTGCTCTGGAGCCTGGACCCGGGTCTGGACTCTGGACCGGACCTAGACCTAGACCTGGTGAAGATGGACCTGCTGCTGCTGCTCACGTTACCTGGAACCGCTCTGATCAACAGCGGAGACGAGATCGGACTCAGAACCAACCAGGTGAGTCTGGGAAAGGCTCTCGTCAAAGTTTGGACGAACATTTTGGCAAAAAGTCATTCTTGTGTTCTTTTGTGTACAAATACTTCTTTGTGATACAGATATTGCAGTAGTAATAATACATTTGTGAGTTTGAGACCAAACTCAGGGTGAGCTGGTCTCAGACGGTGACACAAAACACACAGACTCATTATTAATAGTGTTGTCTGACCCTGGATTGACCTCTGTGTGTTGCAGGCGTTTCCCAGAATGCTGTGGGACTCAGAGCAGGATCTGAACGACACTCAGCAGGTGTGTGTGCTCCTGTTAGACGCTCGTTACAGAGTGATGTAGATACGTAACAGGGCGGGGCCTGAGGGACACGTGGTCCCGGTTCAGCTCCGTGTTTGTTTTCTTCACAAAGAAAAAACATACAACAGCATCAGACTTTCTTTAAACACTATTTTATCACAGAATGACAGATTCAGGGACTAGGTTTAAAGACGGTTCTAACTCTGATCCGGTCTGTTCCAGGAGGACCGGGCCCAGCGGGGGTCCTGCCGAGCCTTCCTCTCGACCCTCGGCTCACTCCGGTCCAGAGAGCGCTCCCTTCAGTTCGGAGACTTCTCTCTGGTCTTTAACTCGTCCTCGGTCCTGGTCTACGTCCGGGTCTGGGACCAGAGCCCTCCGTATCTGGTCCTGTTCAACCACAGCCCGGACCAGGACTTCATCTGGACCCGGGACCAGGGTCTGGACCGGGGTCTGGGGTCTCAGGGCCGAGTGGTGCTCAGCTCCAACAGCACCGTCCTGAGTCCGGACTCAGACCTGGACCTGAAGGAAGTCCGACTGGGCCCAAAGCAGGCCGCGCTCCTGCAGCTGCACCGCAGCTAAAAAACACACCTGGTCCTGGTCCTGGCCCTGGTCCTGGTCCTGGTCTGGTCCTGGTCCTGGTCCTGGTCCTGGTCCTGGTCCTGGCCCTGGTCATGGTCTGGTCCTGGTCTGGTCCTGATTCTGTCTGGTCATGTGACTCCTTTCTTTGTTGTGATTGGTCTCAAAGCAAAATAAAAACAGAAACTAAACTTGTCTCAGGATTATTTTAATTATTATATTTTTAAATATAAATATAAATAATAAATAAAGTACTGGGTAAACCTGGTTTAGACCTGGTTTAATCCTGGTTTAATCCTGGTTTAGTCCTGGTTTAGATCTGGTTTAGTCCTGGTTTAGACCTGGTTTAGTCCTGATTTAGTCCTGATTTAGACCTGGTTTAGTCCTGGTTTAGACCTGGTTTAGTCCAGGTTTAAACTTTGTTAAAACTGATTAAAAGTGAGTGATGCAGTGTTTATTTAACTCTAAATTACTGATTAATGAGATGTGGGCGGGGCTAAACCTATTGATCTATTGATATTTGCTCAAACAAAAGCAGTATTTGTCAGATTCTGTTAAAGCTTGTTACAGTTTAATTATGTATTTATCATTATTATTATTAGTTTTGGTCGTAGGTCTTGAATCCTGTTTTTTCTTCTCGTTTTAAAGGAAGAGTGGTTTCTGTGGGTTTGGGTTGTATTTCCAGGAGACGGCACCAACAGACGCAGAATAAACTGCCTCTGGATTAAACCGAATAAAACAATCACAAACATTTTACTTCATGAAAAACTCTGGTTTGGAATGGTCCGATCTGTTTTTGAAATTAAATAAAATCTGGGGGAAAAAAAAGTTCAGTGGAGTTCCTGTTGTGTCCAGCAGAGGACGCAGGACACACGTTTAATCCAACGTGAAACAAAAGGACTCAGAGGTGATTTTAAAGTGTTTATTAATGTCAGAATAATATTGAAATAACAATAATCCAGTGTATCTTCAGTCAGAGCTGATCAGAATATACTGACGACTATTTATTTATAAAAATATCGTTCTGTGTGTTTTTCAGTCGCATCGGGACTTTTACTGATTTATAATTATTCCTAAATATTCAGTTAAGACCAACTCTAGAACAAATAAAAACATAGAACAGAAAGTGGAAATAAAGGGTTTGAATTCATCACATTTGGCTCAGGGATGTTCGTTTTAGAAAGAAGTGAATTAAAACAAACCAAATTTATTAGAATTTCAAATGTCATTGTCTTTAAAGCAATACTGTTTAACTTTTACCAGAAAATATGAAGGATTCTTGATGAAAAACAGGGAGAAAACCCTCTTTTAAGGAGGAACACACAAATCTCACCAGACTGTGTTTACAGAGGCCGGAAATACAAAACAACTTTACCTTTAAAACAAATGCATAAGACGACAGACTGGGATTTATTAATTAATAAAGTTTTATGAATTGAGCTGAACATTTTAACAAGCCCCATCGGCCTTTTGTGAATGTGTCTGTATCTGTGAATGAGAGAGGCCTTGGTAAAAGTGAATTTGTTTTTTGTTAATGTAAGGATACAGATGTAAATTTGTTTTGTCCTTCCGGGCCACCGTACGTTTAACATAAGCTCATAAACCTTTCGCTCTGCTTTAGCGCTTTAACGTTCCGTCCTGAGAAGTTACACACTGGTGGAGTTTTAGAGCCACAGCAGATTTAAAAACAGCAGAAAGAGTCTGAAGTTTGCCTCGACAAATACAGTTTCATCCTCAAACGTTAAATGTGAAAATGAGACTCAACTCAAAGGGAAACTACATAAAACTCTCTACATTAACCTCTATTCAATATTTTCTAACTTGAGAAGCCTACAAACTTTAATCCCTCTGCATTTTATTAAATAATACGGAAGCACATTGTCTTCACCGAAAAAACAAAACAATTATTTTATTTTTTTGGTGAACACAATGCATTTCTGTAAAATAAAAAGGTAAAGACGAAGGTGAAATTAAATAAAGACACAAGGAATAAAAAAACCAAAAAAGACAAGTCCCTTTTTTAAAAACTGAATTATTAAAATACTCTTGGATCATTGGCTGCTGTTGGTTTTTAAGAAGTGAAGTCCAACAGGAAGTAGTTTTATTCTGAAATCCTCAGATCCTTCATCTTCTTTTTTAAAATCTAAATCTTTAAAAGAGTCCGACATGGCTTTGTTTTTTCTCCAGAGTCGTTTTGTGTAAATCCACAGTTTCTGCATAAAGAGTCCGTCTGAACCGGGTTTAGTCCGAGTCCGGTTCACGTCTCGTTTTAAAGGCACTTGTTCCACTTCCTCCTCAGAGACTTTAGAAAGAAATGTTTTTGTAAAAGTTTGTCCCAGAAGAGTCTGGTACAGTACTGAAGATCAGAGAGCGACAGAAAAGGGACATTCTCAGAGAGTTTTTATGGAACAACTCCAGGTTTTAATGTGCTTCGAACGAACTGAAACAAAAGATCAACCAGCCTCAGACCAAAAGGGAATCAAGAACAAGAACTCAGCAAGAGACAAACTTATGAATGAAACTTATGTCTCCTTCACCAAACACTGACCTCCATGAGTCTGGAGCTGGTCTGGGTTCTGTTTGTTTTTAAATACAGAGAGTGATTTTAGCACCATTTTTTTAATATTAACAGAACAGAGCCTGAGCTGATGATAAACTGATGGATGTATTAGACCTGGATCAAGACACATAAAACCAAAAATCTTCAACTTTTATCTCTTTGACATTTGTCCCAATAACGCATGGACTAATGGTGCGTTCAGGTGCTCCTCGAGAAAACGTTTTTCTAAAATCAGATGAAGCCTGCTGGAGTCGGATCAACAGACTCAGGATTCAACACACGTTATGTTCACTTCGTATGTTTTGAATAGTCTTCTTTTTCTTGAAGCGCTGCTAATAACTGCTGCTGTGACTGGATTTAAACACAACATTAACACATTTATGACTCCGTCTTCCTGTCGTTATGGTTTACAATGTTCCGAGTTTCAGCTGAAATAAGAAAGAAAGAACACACTGAAGACAGAAGAACATCTTCCTAACTCACACCTGAACGCACCATACGGCCTTATGTTATATTTAGGTGACCCGTTCTGACCAATCAGCTGCAGGGACAAAGGTGACGTCATGAAAGTTAGCTGGAACATATTTAATACTAATAAAATAATAAAAGTCTGTGATATAAAAGTAGGCAGTAAACAGTTATATTTCCTCCATTTTGGAAGTTTTAAATGCCTCTTAGCTGTAAACCAGGCATCTCTTTCACATTGTGCTCTGTAGAAAAACTCTTTCTGGGCACTGCAGTTCCATGAGTGTCCAGTGGGGGGAGTGGAGAGCAGAGAGGGCAGTACCGTGTCCAGGTCTATAACACATCCAGAGTTAAACAAACACTTTTAAACATTTAAATCTGAGGCGTTTCGATCTTCTGTTTCAGTTCAGAGGCTCTTTTTTCTCTTTGGTGGATTTGGGGGCGGGGCTTAGATTAGTACAAGGCTGTGATTGGCTCTGTTTGTGAAGGTGGGCGGAGCTCAGATGCGGTATAAACGAGGGTATTGGCTGTTTAAGTAAAAGTGGGAAGTCTAAAGAAGAGTCTGGGGCTGAACTGGGGTCACCTCTCTCGACCAATCAGAGCCAGGGTCAGGGTCAGGCTCAGCGTCCATATATGGAGCGAAGGGGGCGGGGCCAAGGACCTCAGATCTGAAGCACAAACAGATAGAGACATTCAGGTGCAGAAGAGAACATCAGAACCTGTATTTTCACTGGTTTTAAGAGAAGACAGAGACTAAAGCAGACTCACTTTTCGGAGGAGGGTCTTTACACTCTCCTTCTTCGATGGAAACGTCATCGATCGCTATGTCTCCCTCGATCCCAGAGCCTCTCACTCCCTCCAGCACCATCTGAACAAAGAACAGATAAATACAAATGTGTTCAGAAATACGTTCACAAACACAAGAAGATCATGGTTATTACCTGGAAGGCGGGGTCAGGGTTTGTGGGCGGGGTTATTACCTGGAAGGCGGGGTCAGGGTTTGTGGGCGGGGTTATTACCTGGAAGGCGGAGTTTGGGTGGATGTTGACTCGGGCCTGTCTCCAGCGTTCGCCCTGGTTCCCGTTGAGGCTCCACACTTTAGTCTCTGTCACCGTCTGAGTCTTCTGCCTCAGGAACACATTCAGGGAACCTACAGAGACCGGGTCAGACCAGAGACCGGGTCAGACCAGAGACCGGGTCAGACCAGAGACCGGGTCAGACCAGAGACCAGAGACCGGGTCAGACCAGAGACCGGGTCAGACCAGAGACCAGAGACCAGAGACCGGGTCAGACCAGAGACCAGAGACCGGGTCAGACCAGAGACCGGGTCAGACCAGAGACCGGGTCAGACCAGAGACCAGAGACCAGAGACCGGGTCAGACCAGAGACCGGGTCAGACCAGAGACCACCTCTTTGTTGATGCCATAAATAATTTCTTACCGATGTGTTTGCCGTACATGTGGTAGAAGAAGGAGAAGCAGTAGGCGGGGCCAGGGTTTCCAGGTGAAGAGGAGGAGGCGGGGCTTGTGTTTCCAGGTGAAGAGGGGGCGGAGTTAAAGGTGGGAGACAGGAGGCGGGCTCTGTCTCCGTCGATCCTCGGTCTGGACGTCTCGATGTACATGTAATAACCTGAGACAGAAAAACGCATCAGACCTGAACATTTACAAACCTTTCCCTTTTCGGACCCGTTTAACCCGTACCCTGTTTGTCTCCGGTGTGGTCGGCGCTCGGGCCCGTGTTGGGGGTGTACTTCGAGTCCCGGGACGCGGCGTTGTGTCGAGTCCAGTCGAACTGATCTCCTTTGTCCTGAGAGAATAAACACAGAGCCTCGTCGTCGAAGCCGCACTGGAACTGCCCTGGAACCGAAGGAATGAGTGTCACTCTGCAGCTTCATGAACTCACTACAGTCACTTTAATGAGTCCTGCTCAGACAGAAAACTACTGAAGGATCACTCAGAGGCGTCAGTAAAACCCGTCTGTTCGACGTATCAACGTTAGATTATGTTCAGATGACAGCTGTGTTACAAACAGAGCTCAGACTGAACTCTCTTTAACAGCTTCAAACTGATCAGAAGAAAGCAGTACTTACTGAGATGTGGGTTTACGGGAGCTGAGGAGGGACAAAACACACAGAGGAGTTACTACAAATGAATAAAAGTTTATACAGATCCAGAGTAAACAACATACACTGCATTTATTAATCCTTTATACATTTTGAAAACAAATTAATTTAATTAAATTAGCATTAGCTCCAAAAATCACAAATTGTTCATAAACATCTCAGAAAGAAACCTGACTCTCCTCTGATTGGCCGGTACCTGGCTCTCCTCTGATTGGCTGATACTTGACCCTCCTCTGATTGGCTGATACTTGACCCTCCTCTGATTGGCTGATACCTGACTCTCCTCTGATTGGCTGATACCTGACTCTCCTCTGATTGGCTGATACCTGGCTCTCCTCTGATTGGCTGATACCTGACCCTCCTCTGATTGGCTGATACCTGGCTCTCCTCTGATTGGCTGATACCTGACCCTCCTCTGATTGGCTGATACCTGACCCTCCTCTGATTGGCTGATACCTGACCCTCCTCTGATTGGCTGATACCTGACTCTCCTCTGATTGGCTGATACCTGACCCTCCTCTGATTGGCTGATACCTGACCCTCCTCTGATTGGCTGATACCTGACTCTCCTCTGATTGGCTGATACCTGACTCTCCTCTGATTGGCTGATACCTGACCCTCCTCTGATTGGCTGATACCTGGCTCTCCTCTGATTGGCCGGTACCTGGCTCTCCTCTGATTGGCCGGTACCTGTGTAGGTGATGATGCGTTCGGAGGCGTCGCCCTCTCCGAAGCGCGTGATTGGAGTGAGTCGGACCAGGTAGGACTCTGGTTTGATGAGCTCCGTCAGGTTATGGCTCAGCAGCTCCCCCTTCTGGATGTCCTTCTGGATCGGGATCTCCTGCTCCCACCAACGGGACTGGGACAACTGGGACCAGAACCAGAACCAGAGTTAGACCAGAACCAGAGTTAGAGATACTTTAGTCCACATTTAGTCCTGGTTTCTCCACTGTGCACTTTTCTTTACACAAAAACAAATAGTTTGGAGCTAATCCAAATGAACCTTTCACCTGAGAAGGTTACACCTGATATTCTCTGGGCTTTGGTTCGAGGGTCTACATTAGATCTAAAATGGACCGAGGTCTGAGTTTTCTACAGATCCAGGATCAAAGTGTCCTGAATCTGTCCTGAATCTGGTCCAGACCCGGTCCCACTAGTGGGGGGTGCAGGTCCACAGCTGAGTCAGTGCTGTCTCTGCAGGTTTTAGTCGGATCTGGTCCTGGACTGAACCTGACTCAGTTTGTCTTTGTCCTGCTTTAGTTTAAAGAAAAAACATTTATCTCTGTTCACTCTGTGCACAACAAATACTGCAGGAGGTTAGACCTGGTCCAGACCCGGTCCTGACCCAGTCCTGACCCGGTCCTGACCCGGTCCTGACCCGGTCCTGACCCGGTACTGACCCGGTCCTGACCCGGTCTAGTCCTGGTCTAGTCCCGGTCTAGTCCCGGTCTAGTCCTGGTCTAGTCCCGGTCCTGACTCGGTCTAGTCCCGGTCCTGACCTGTCTCAGGCCCAGTCTGTAGTCCCGGTCTAGTCCCGGTCCTGACCCGGTCCTGACCTGTCTCAGGCCCAGTCTGTAGTCCCGGTCTAGTCCCGGTCCTGACCCGGTCCTGACCTGTCTCAGGCCCAGTCTGTAGTCCCGGTCTAGTCCCGGTCCTGACCCGGTCTAGTCCCGGTCCTGACCTGTCTCAGGCCCAGTCTGTAGTCCCGGTCTAGTCCCGGTCCTGACCCGGTCTAGTCCCGGTCCTGACCTGTCTCAGGCCCAGTCTGTAGTCCCGGTCTAGTCCCGGTCCTGACCCGGTCTAGTCCCGGTCCTGACCTGTCTCAGGCCCAGTCTGTAGTCCCGGTCTAGTCCCGGTCCTGACCCGGTCTAGTCCCGGTCCTGACCTGTCTCAGGCCCAGTCTGTAGTCCCGGTCTAGTCCCGGTCCTGACCCGGTCTAGTCCCGGTCCTGACCCGGTCTAGTCCCGGTCATGACCTGTCTCAGGCCCAGTCTGTAGTCCCGGTCTAGTCCCGGTCCTGACCCGGTCTAGTCCCGGTCCTGACTCGGTCTAGTCCCGGTCCTGACCTGTCTCAGGCCCAGTCTGTAGTCCCGGTCTAGTCCCGGTCCTGACCCGGTCTAGTCCCGGTCCTGACCTGTCTCAGGCCCAGTCTGTAGACCAGGATGCGGTCCACGGCGTCTGGTTCCTGTTGGGTCCACTGGAGTCTGAAGCCGTAGACCGAGGGCCGGTTCTGGAACAGAGCCGCGTTGGAGTCGAAGTAGAACTCAGGAGCGAAGGCCTTTCCTGGAACAGAGGTCAGAGGTCACACACAGAGGGTCAGAGGTCAGGGGTCACTTGAGGTACTGCAGAAAGAGGCGTGTCTGGTCACATGACGCTGACATGACAAACTCTGAGGCTAAACTAAAGTGGGATGTTCTGCTTTGAACTGAAAGTGTCTGATTCCTGAGTCTTGAGTTGAAATAATCCGACCTGTTCCTGAAGCAGAGGCCTGTGTAAATCTGTGGATTATAAAGTGTTAATGTGACACAGAACAGACAGCGGCCGTCAGCAAAAACCAGGATTTAACCGCTCACATGACCAAACATGGCCGACCGATAAGAGAAAGAGTCTGCAGAGTCAGCTCCGAGAGGCAACAGTAATCTCACACAAACTTTTACTGAAGGCTGTGGAAAAATGAATTTACTGATGATTTAAAAGTTTGACAAATGGAGTAAACGACTGAAGTTGGAGGCACAGGCTCCGGAAAAATATATTTAGAACCAACTCCTGTCAAAAAAAGAGCAGAAGGAGCCTGTATCTGTGTTTAAATGGTGCTACAAAGCGGTGTTGTGGCATATTAAGCCCCCTGTAAAATCTCTCCGTTGGAGTGTATTAAATAGACATTGTTTTGTAGTTAGTCACATGACTCAGGCTCAAACTGCTTCTAAAAATAAAATGAGCTCTTTTTTCTGTTTTGTTTGTTTATTGAACACATATTGTTTAAAAAGTCTAAACTAAGGATTAAACTCCAAAACAAACTAAAAACATTTACGTGGAGTTAGCTCGACTGTAGCCTCGGCTCAGACTTGACTCCAAACGGAAACACAATCCTTTCACAATAAAACTACTCACTGGCAACTGATTGGTCTGTTATTATTCTCCAAATGAGACCAGGACCAGGGCCAGGACCAGGACCAGGACCAGGGCCAGGGCCAGGACCAGGGCCAGGACTAGGACCAGGACCAGGACCAGGGCCAGGACTAGGACCAGGACCAGGGCCAGGACCAGGACCAGGACCAGGGCCAGGACTAGGGCCAGGACTAGAACCAGGACCAGGACTGATAAGGTCCTAGGGTTTGGATCCAACTGGAGCCAGCCCTCACTCAGACTCTGGTCCATATACGGTCTATGTATTTTGTGTTTGTGATTTGTTTTTAAACTAAGCACATTTTATTCTTTTTGTGTCTAAATATAAATCCACAGTTGGCTGGAGTTTCATTCTGTGCCGTAGTGACGTCACTAAGTAACAGAGTGTGCAGGACACTAATGTACACAGTGCAGCTCAAAGACAGTGGCATTAATCCCAACATGAAAGTGATGTGCAGCTTTAAATAAATTCCCTTCTGCCTGATTCAGAGCTGGAGTCACATGACTGCCTCGGAGCGCTCTGATTGGACGGCGGCTTGTTCTTTTCTTTGCTCTGACAGAGTTTAATCCCAGTGTCGTTCGGCAGATTCACCTGAAGCCGACAGAAACAGGAAACAGCTGTAAGCCTCTTATCGCTGCTTTTACACACTTCTTTAAACCGAGGGAAAAGAACCGTTCACTCAGACTCAGAGACTGCGCTCATGTGACTACACCTCCCATCATGCCCCTCACCTGTCACTGCTCTGAGAGGTGAGGTCACTCCATCACAAACACCTTAACAATACTCCACGGCTAGTCCAGCTTCACCAAAGTACTATCTGTGAACTGCAGTTTAACTGTGAAAACTGTAGTAATAAAGTCATTTCAGCTGCGTTCAAGTCCAGACTGTTACCTATAAATAATTAATCAATATTATTAATTAATCAATAACAATAAAAAAAATGCACAAACAAATTAAAATGTTCAAAAGCCAGTCCCAAAATGAAGGAAACCCACTTTAAAATAATTTACAAAATAAACCCAGATTTTCTCCATAAAAAATTAAATTTGAACCTTTTGAGTCTTTCAAGACTTTCTCGTTTTTATAATGTTCTTTTCTCTGATGATAATCTGAACTGATCTGGATCAGTCACTGCTGTAACTGTCTCCTACATCAGTCTTTTTAAATTAATTTAAATGTTTTTACTCGTCTCTGAGATTAATGGAGAAAAATAGTCTGGGCCCCTCACCTGAGCCTCACCTGGGCCCCTCACCTGGGCCCCTCACCTGAGCCCCCTGACCCCTCACCTGAGCCTCACCTGGGCCCCTCACCTGGGCCCCTCACCTGGGCCCCTCACCTGAGCCTCACCTGTGACGCTGAAGCTGCAGCGGCCGGCCCCCGCCTCGTTGCTGATGTCGCAGGTGTAGAGCCCGTACCCCTCTCGGTTCAGGGCCCGGACCTGGTACTGGCTCTGGTCCCGGGTCAGTTCGCCCCGAGTCAGGAGCCTCGAGCCCAGCTTCCACTCGAACCTGAGGCCCCCGGACGGATGGGCCCTCAGCAGCCCACAGGTGAGAGAGAAGCCCCGCCCCAGGGCCTGACGCACCTCCAGCAGGACCGGCTCCACCACAGGGGGGTCTGGGGACAGCAAAACCAGGTCTGAACCAGGTCTAACCAGGACTGAACCAGGTCTGAACCAGGACTAAACCGGGTCTGAACCAGGACTAAACCAGGTCTGAACTAGGACTAAACCAGGACTAAACCAGGTATGAACCAGGACTAAACCAGGACTAAACCAGGTATGAACTAGGACTAAACCAGGACTAAACCAGGACTAAACCAGGACTGAAGCAGGTCTGAAGCAGGACTGAACCAGGGAGTACTCAGTCAGATACTCAGTACTCAGTTGGGTACTCAGTAGTCAGTCAGGTAGTCAGTACTCAGTCGGGTACTCGATACTCAGTCAGGTACTCGGTACTCAGTCGGGTACTCGGTACTCGGTCAGGTTCTCGGTACTCGGTCAGGTACTCAGTACTCGGTCGGGTAGTCAGTACTCAGTCGGGTACTCAGTACTCAGTCGGGTACTCAGTACTCAGCCGGGTACTCAGTACTCAGTCGGGTACTCAGTACTCAGTCGGGTACTCAGTACTCAGTCGGGTAGTCAGTACTCGGTCGGGTACTCAGTACTCAGCCGGGTACTCAGTACTCGGTCGGGTACTCAGTACACAGTCGGGTAGTCAGTACTCGGTCGGGTACTCAGTACTCAGCCGGGTACTCAGTACTCGGTCGGGTACTCAGTACTCAGTCGGGTACTCAGTACTCGGCCGGGTACTCAGTACTCAGCCGGGTACTCAGTACTCAGTCGGGTACTCAGTACTCGGTCAGGTACTCAGTATTCAGTCGGGTACTCAGTACTCGGTCAGGTACTCAGTACTCAGCCGGGTAGTCAGTACTCAGTCGGGTACTCAGTACTCAGTCAGGTACTCAGTACTCAGTCAGGTACTCAGTACTCGGTCAGGTACTCAGTACTCAGTCGGGTACTCAGTACTCGGTCAGGTACTCAGTACTCAGCCGGGTAGTCAGTACTCAGTCGGGTACTCAGTACTCAGTCAGGTACTCAGTACTCAGTCAGGTACTCACACTGGACCTGCAGCTGGATCAGGGCTTGTCTGGGTTTGACGTTGAAGCCGTTGAACTGACTGGTCTGACACCGGTACAGACCCGACATGTCCCGCGTCACGTTGGCGATGCGCAGGACCCCCTCAGAGCCCTCCAGCGGGGGTCCGGACTCCGGGGTCTGCTCCGTGAGTCTGTCGGCCTGGTTCTGCTCCCCGTCCCGCAGCAGGTCGTCCCCCCGGCCCCCCTCCGGACCCTCGGGACCCTCGGGACCCGCCCCGGTCTCTCGTTCCTCCAGACGCTCCTTCAGACGCTCGGCTTCTCTCGGACCCAGCCTCGACCACAGAACCTGAGGCTTGGGTTTCCCCGACACCAGGCACTGCAGGTCCACAGAGTCCCCCTCCTGCACCACCAGCAGAGAGCGCCCCCTAGGCACCGTCAGCTCCGGCGGAACTGCAGCAGAAAACACACATTTGGAACGATCAGACCGACTGTTCCGTTAACGGTTAACAGTCTGACATTAGGACAACAGGAAGGACTTTGAATATTACAGATTCTTCACAAAAAGAAGTAACACTGAGTTTGTTCAGAAACATGGCCCAACTTTTCAAAGTGGAACTACTTCAAAAAGACAAGTTCAGCTGATTTTATCCAGATTTTATCCAGATGTTCGTCTCGTGTCGCACCTTTTCTCTCGTATTTTCTTATTTTTATGAAACGCAGTGTTTTGAGGAAAGGTTAACTCAGTGTGAACCTAATACGAGCTGAAGAGTCACCGTTTTACATCAACAGTTTTTATAAAGACTTTTATTAAATCACTTGCTTTTTTGTAAAAGGTTTAGAGTTTGAGGAAACACTGTGCCTGACCCCTCTGACCCCTCTGACCCCTCTGACCCCTGACCCCTCTGACCCCTGACCCCTCTGACCCCTGACCTGTGGTGGAGGAGATGTTGACGTCGATGCTGATCTCAGGGCTGCCTCCGTTCCGGAGCGAGGCCACGCAGGTGTAGGTGCCGAAGTCGGTGAACTTGAGGTCGATGATGTCGAGGCTGGTGCTGCCGGGGCTGGAGTCCGGGTCCGAGTGAGTGATCACCATTCGCTCAGAGCTGCGTAAGCCCCGCCCATTCTTCAGCCAATCGAACTGCAGCTCCTCGGGGGGCGTGGCCTCCACCTGACAGGTGATCTTCACCTCCCGCCCGATCTGGATGTGGTCGTCGTTATGGTACGGGTCCGGAGTGATCCAGAACCGGCCTTTACGAAGACCTGCCGAGACCGGAGACGGTACCGGTTAAAACCAGAGACAAGACCGGGTTTTAGAGGGATTTGAACAGGATTTAGAAGATCTAACCTCGGACTAAGATGGTGGTGGACTTCCTGGCCGGACTGCCCACGTTGTTGGAGGCCACGCAGGTGTAGACTCCTCCGTCCTCGACCGTTACCGCGGTGACCGTGAGCGCGCCGCGATTGGCCGAGCTCCTGCGGGGAAGCTCCGCCCCCCCGGCCCTGACCCAGGATAAAACCGGAGCCGGGTCTCCTCCCGACGCCACGCAGCCCAGGGTCACGGTCTCACCGGGATTTACCACCACCGGGTCC
>JAWCTZ010001003.1:0-26428 GCA_036850595.1 Rhyacichthys aspro | reverse complement strand
CTCTGATTAATGTGCAAAGTCCCCCAAAATGACCTCCCAGATGTATTGGAGGGCCAGATTAAGCATTGCAAAGGCCTCATTTGGCCCCTGGGCCTTGAGTTTGACATGTGTGCCCTAAAGCCAAACCTAAAGTAAAACCAAAACAATGGCTTACTATATAAATTAGTGTATTGAGAATTTTCTGATTCAGATTCTTCCAAAAGGGCAGATAATAGACTTGAATGTAGTGAGTGGTCAGTGTGAGTCATATCAGTATAATCATGTTTATTTGAACAGCAATACTAATAATAAACCAAACAAACAACATGTAGCTCTATAAATGGCTATATTCAGCACATTATGACACACTAGACAACAAACTAAACATATGCTACAATAAACCTGGAAGGGCTGCATTATACATGTGTATAATATCTATAATATTTTATTATATTGCTAATTTATCTCAACCTGGTTGCACCTTTTAAA
Organism: Rhyacichthys aspro; assembly: GCA_036850595.1. Classification (NCBI taxonomy): domain Eukaryota; kingdom Metazoa; phylum Chordata; class Actinopteri; order Gobiiformes; family Rhyacichthyidae; genus Rhyacichthys; species Rhyacichthys aspro. The sequence continues at coordinate 25,960 of JAWCTZ010001003.1, read as the reverse complement.
GTTTCTTTATATTTTTTATATTTTATATATTTAAAATTTGTTCTAGAGTCTGTGTATAGACTTTACTGCATGTTATATGTATTTTCCAACATTATTTGTGAATTGCCGACACATCAATAAAGATCGGGAGAATAGGGATCAATAAAGTTTAATCTAATCTAAGATATCATAATCTGCATTTTATTATATTTTTTTAGGTTTGTTACAGCTCTAGCCCCATGTTTCATCAGTTGCACTTGTTTACTGCAGTTTATGAAAATGATTTACAATTTAATTCAGAAAAAGCTCTTCAAATACCCCAGGTGCCTGCTTTTCAGTTTAATTAGTTAGTAGTAATCACAACAGCCCAAAGGTCACTAATAATAAAGCCTGATGCAGAGTTGAAGCGCTCAGCAGACTCAGTGGAATGCTAGATCACGTGGTCCATTTTCCTTCGCCCCGTTTAGATTTACGTCACTAATAACTTTAATATTTTTGTTTTCTAAAAGAGCAAAGGGAGCAGAAAAGTGTTCCTCTTCATCGCCTCCGTGTCATTATTGAATATTTAATCACACAGTCTGTCGGAAAGCGCAGAGAGAGTAGGAGGAGCCACGTGCTGAGGTGCTCGCACAAGGTGTTGCCGTAAAGGCGTCGAGCGTGTCGCAAACCAGGTGTTCCTGGGGAAGGTGATGTCGTAAAGCGGATACCAGCAGAGTAACGGGAGGGAGGGGTGAGGAACCGAGGGGTGAGGCAGAAGGGCGGAGGAGCTAGGAGGTAGGAGGGAGGAGGGAGGAGGTGACTGTCGAGCGGTTCAGACTCAGCGCGAGGATCATGGCGGATGGCCCCAGGTGTAAGCGCAGAAAACAGGCGAACCCGAAGCGGAGCAGCGGTGAGTACCGGAGCCCGCTGTCCCCGCCGCGGAGCCGGGCAGCCGCTGGGGGCTTCCCTCCGCGGAGCCCCCTCGGAGGGACTTGTTGGGAGTGAGTTGGAGCAGGTTTGACGGAGTTTTGTGGAGTATTGCCGTGTGCTGCGGGTGGACCGTTATACCTGGCCGTTAGTCTCCTGCTCCTGAACCGTTATCTCCGCGCGACCTCCACTTTTACGACTTTTTTAACTTTAAAACACTTCCCCGTCGCTGTTTTTTCACACTTTTATCCACTTTTTACCCACTTTGCAGCAGGTTACGGGGGTGTTCTGGTGGTTTAACAACGTGGCTCGCAGTTTGGCTGGAGTTGAGGCTGTATTTCAGGGCGAGGTTGCGGGGAGCTAACTGGCCGCTCTCGGGGCTAAGGCACCGGGCTGTTGTGGTTCTGTTTTAGCCGCTCTCTGGTTACTTTGACACGGGCTTGTTGGCGTGGTTGTCCCTCGGTTCTCCTTTGCTCCGGTGATGGCAGAGAAAGATGGGATGTTTATTTTATCTCCTCTCACCCCTCCCTGCTACAACTGCAGTACCACATGTTTCAAGCCAAAGGTAGGGACTGGACTTAGCGTTTTAAAGCTTATTTATGCAGCTTTTTCTGCTTTTATGCTGAATTCACGCTGTTCATTTGCTGATTTTCATGTTAAATTCCACTTTTAGCTTATGTGTTGTTGCTTTTTTCTGTCTTCCAGAACGTTATAAAGTCTTCATTTAAACTGTTATTACGTTATTATCTATTTTAATATCATCTATCATGTGTGTGTGACTAAAGTGAATAAATGCACAATGTTTTTCACGGTGCAGGTTTTATCTTATTTCCAATAATGCTTTAATACAACATGCAAATACATTATTATGCAGTTATCTATTTTAATATGACCTTAAAGTGTAAATAAACGTGTTTGTGAGCTTTTTTTTCTGCTATTGAGAAGTCACCTGTCGTAAACTGTGCTTTATTATGACGTTTCGCTTTTACGTAACGTCTTAATGCAATAAACAAATCACTTATTACGTTATTTCTTTAAATATGAGCTCTAAGTGTGATTATAATCGCTTATAAGGTGACAAAAGACGATTTTATACCATTTATTAGTGAATAATAAGGCACCTGTCGTAAACTAAACCATAATACACTACTTTTAATAATATTAGTCCGTGTTTCTTATTGGTCGGTTTACACCTGTCCGTTCCCGCTCGTGCGTTTCATTAGCCAATCAAAAAGTGAGCCTATAATAAATAGGTTTAGAGCCCGTTGTGAGGCTGTGAGTGTGAGCCCAGAGGCAGGAAAGCACCTCTCTTTTTTTTACTTTTTCCTGTTGCTGACGACACGACGGTGACTCGGAGCGTCAGTACAGGAGCCATCAGCATCACCCTCCTCATCATCATGTTTACCTGAGCTCGGATAACGGACACACACAAGGAATAACTAACACCTGCCGCTCTCAGAGGAAGATAACGGGACGGGATCGCTGTTCACCAGAAGCATATCGAGGGGAGAGTGTTGGAAAAAGCGCTTCAAATGTCAACTTGTGCAGGTACAGGATGATAATGATGATGATGTAGTTTTAGCGTTTAGCTCGGATGTTCGCCTCCGTCACTCTCGCGGGATTTGTCCCATCTTCGCGCTTATCTGGCAGCGTGGAGCATGCTTTTATCCCCTTTCATGTGTGTTTTGGTGATGGTGGGCTCGTTTAGTCGAGTGCAGCTGTGAGTGTGTGTGTGTGTCTGGCCGGAAAAGACGCGGGGCATGAGGTGGTTCCTGCTTTTCCTCTCCACCTTGTGCAGCAGGAGCGCTCAGAGCTCACCGTCTAACCTCTCTTTTCCATCTATTGTGTTGCGCTAATTCGTTACACAATTTGCTGAGCCGTGAGCGGAAGGGAATGGCGGTCAGAACCATTACTGCAGTGAAGGCGGGGTTGCTGCCTGTGCCTGGACCAGACAGCCAGGTACGCAAGGTGATGCAACACCTATAAAGGTGTATTTATACAAAAATCACCTTGATATCGTTACAGAAGGCTGACAGGTGTATTCTCGGTGCCTCTTAGGGTTTAATGCTGAAGTATGTAGCCGTAAAGGGCTTCTAAAGCGTGGATGAGCATCCTGATCTGTGCAGTGGGGCGTGCAATCAAGATGGCACAAGGTGTTGTGATTCATACGCACTGCTTTCATCTTCTTACACGTGAAACTCCCCTCAGTGGTTTCATTTTCTCTTTCATTAGCCTCACTGAAGGTTTATTTTTAGTTTTAGCCTCTCCACTTCCTCTGCAGCTCTCAAAAATACAAAAAGAAAAACATATGACCCTATATTCTCCAGCTTTATTATAATTATATCACAAACAGCTGCTAAAATACAGGCTTCTGCCTCAAAAGGTTACAGTTTTAAACACATGCAAATAAATAGTTGATAAAGCATTTTGTTTAATAATAATGATGCAAAATGTCTATCAATAACCAAGCAGAGTCATTAACTCTTATGTAAGAATGCACTTATAATTCAGTTGTTCAAACAAAAATACAGAGGACTCATCTATTGTCTGTCTTACATTAATCAATTATTAAATACCAGTCTAAAATGCTCTGTAGCAGCAGGATCTACCCATCTACCTTTGTGACCAGCAAATATTAATAAACAAAAAAGCTTCTGTCGTTAATTGTTTGTTGTCCTTGGTCCTGAGTTAATGTAAGACACAAAGCTGCTGATGCACAGGCTTCTGCCACAGTCCTACAGTTCTATGAATATATGTATGTATATAATGTATTCAGACAAAATACACATAATCAAATTTACAAACATAATGATTTACCATTTTCTTAGGCCAGACTGTGTTTTTATCATTCAGACGTCTAAAAACAGATGGCACTAAACCATTAAACTGTCCATAAATCTGACGTCTATTGTCTGGCACTCATCAATTATTAAATAAGAATCCCTTTTTATATATTTATCTCTGGATTTTTGTCTTTTTTTAATAGAGCAGACAGAGACTTGGCATAAACCTGGCTACTGTTGTGACCAGTAATTATTAATATAAATTATACTTATGTCTTTATTAAGAGTGATGACCAGAATACAATTATTAGGCTTTTAAAATGTCTTGTTTTGTTTTTATTAAACATATTATAATACACTGCAGATATATCATGGTGAAAGCAGAACAACTTGCAGCTGTAACTAAGCTGAAAATGAGTCTTTTTGACACTTTTTGCTCTTATTTCTTCAGTTTATATCAGGACAAGTGGAATATTGCGGTGTTAGCGGTTGTGATATTGAGAGTATGTGACATTAATCCGTGGTATATCTTGACACAGGTTATTGCTCATTGCCTAGTGTGTTTCTCTTCATTATATTATATTATATTCTGAGATTCTCTGATAACTATTGCAGCGTATGTCTTTAGTTGTATTTCTGGTTTAATCTGTTGATACTGAAGCTGTTCAGTTCTTCCAGGTTGGGTTTTATTGAAGCTGTCACTTTAGTTTAAGTACATTTAAGCAGTGAAAGATGCGCTGGATGTGAGCAGTAGTTCATGTTGTCTCTGGTTAAGTTGTTCTTCACTTGTGTTTTGTTTAGATTTTCTCACTACAGATGATGAAACCCACATCATAAATCTGACTGATTCTTTGTGCTGGATTACTACTCTCTCTCTGAAACCACAGTGTTGTGTTGAGCTCAGACCTGAGGTTAAGAGAACATTGCATTGACTGCTCTGTGTCTGGCAGCTTTAATGAGAGCTGACAGACGCTTGGCCTCGCTCTTCTTCTCTTCAGCAGTGACTCTGTGGAGCTTCTGTAAACACGCTGAGACAGTCATACGTCATTCCTCCTCCCTGTGTACGAACGTGACGGAGCCATACTGTAAAATAAACTTCAGATTTACAGTAAATGTGGATGTGAGCATTATAAAGGACTTTAGGATATGCATATTGCAAACTACTTACATGTTTTCAATATGTAAACACAAGCAGCAGCTTTCACAATAACATAATAATACATTTGACCATTATTACTGGTATTTGATATTACGGTCATTGCGTTTTAATGATTAGATGTGTTTTCACTCATAACCGCTTTGGCTTTCACAGGCTTTTACTTTTATGTCTTACTATTGCCTTTATTATAAGTTCAGTCTGATCCGCTGGTAATTGTTTGTAAAGTTGTGAAGTTTTACTATTTCCTGCACCATTGATTAACAGTGGATTGGACAAATAGTTGCAGTCTTTTGTGTTGTTTTCTAACTCTTTCTACTACGTAATATTTTATGTTTATGTAAAATTGCTTATATTTTTCTGTCACTTCTCAAAATGATGGAGAAACTGGGAAAAGAGGCACATTTACGATTATTTACTGTTATTATTTGATAGTGTTTAACTGTAAACATTAGCAACTTTTAAGATTGCAGTGGGATGTCATCCTTTGAGATCCTTGAAGTCTTGAGTTTCAACATTTTACTGCTTCAAACGTACAGGTGCAGTCTTATTTTTGCTGTTGCTATTTGACAGTATATAACCGTAAATATTACCGATTTATCACGTTGGTATTCACTCTTGAGGTCTTTAGTTGTGATATTTTTCCTTGATTGTTGAAAAATATATCAATGAATTAAAGAAATAGGCGCAGTCTTTGTACGTCTTTTTACTGTTACCGTTTAATTGTAATTTACCGTAAATATTGGTGCAGTGTGATGTCATGCTTCGGTATCTGCATCTTTTCTGTTGCTGCTCAGAAATAGATGCAGTCTCATTAAATCTGCCGTTTGCTCTGAGTGGGCAGTTGTGGTGTAAATGGCAGGTGTTGGCTCATTTTTGGTCACGCCTCCATCACGGGTCACGCCTCTCCAGGACTTTACAGTACTCCGTGTTTGTGTGTGTACAAGTGCAGCGCTGTAATCTAACACTGCAATTTAGGGACTACAGGAATGCAGCCTGGTGTTAACATACCTTGACAGGATAAACACGGCGGCCCATGTTCTCGGGTCTGGACCAGACCGACGGGCTGCTGCTGAGTCCTGGCCTTCACCCCGGCTGTGCTCTCCAGAGACATGTTTGGAAAAACTGTACCAAGGGTGAGACTTAAGTAACGTCTGATGTAAGGGTCCAAGTTTCAGATAATGGTTCTTGGATCTGATTTCGTGAAGCAGGGATGTTGTTCACGGAGGGAAAAGACCATTTCAGTCTTCGCTTTTGTACTTTGAAAGTATTTTAGACTAAAGTGAGAGTAAGAAAACTACTACTACTGATAGTATTATGATTTTACAAGATAGTGTAGCTTTGAAGGCAATAATATTTCAAAAACACTGCACAACAGCCCGAGCACAATGTGACCTCAGCACCAGCCATCTTTTACGTTTGGTGATTGACAGGTGTGAAGCCCCGCCCCCTTGTATTACCTGCCATTAGGGCTAAATTTATGCAAACAATTGATCAATATCCTATGAATGTATGAGCCCACCCACCGAGGGTCACCACCAGCCCAGTCATGCATCACTTCACATGGGAAGGACATACAGACTCCACAAAGAAAGACCTCTGTCGGCCTGGGGCTTGAACCAACAACCTTCTTCCTGTGAGGCTGTGGTTTTATAATGAAGCTGAGTGAATTATAGCGTGATTTGAGGACTGTATAGTGTTCTCTTTAAGTCTATTACAGAATGTAGTCTGTTTTCCCCACACTTTATTTCTACACAGAGGTCAAAGGTCACTAGAGCAGCCTTTAAGAAGTCTCCATCATGAACAGAAGTGTTGTGGCCGTGAGCAGCATGGTCTCAAAAAACATAGAGTTCACGAACATTCACAGTGATTTGCATTTGTTTACACCTCAGAGAAGGGGAAATGATTTTGAGTTTTTTCCTTTTGCACCTGACCTAAAAAAGCAAAATGTTTTTCCTTTCTTTTTATGCCCAATGGCAACACACAGCAGCAGTTGGGATATTGATTATATATGGTTTTGTGATGTATAGCTCAATAACTGTGGAACTTTGGAGCTTAATGAAGTGTGAAGGTTTGAGATTTACTTTGGCGCTGTTCATTTTTTGCTCTTACTCCCTTTTTTCCTGCCAGTACGCCAAAGAGAAGACAATTTGTATTTATTTTGAAAGTCTTGGCTTGAGTTTATTACAAACGTCCACTTTCTGCAGAGTCACTGTTTACATTTATGCCAGCGTCACATGATTAATGCCGACAGAAAAAAAGAATAAGTCTATGTAGTACAGCCCTACAGCGTGATTCAGAAAGTACTTGGCACAGATTAAAATGAATTCTGTCCTGAATTGTGATTTGGTAGATGAGTGTTGCCCTGGAGCAGCCCTGTTAGCGTCATTAGCGTTTGTGGTCAACAGTAGCTGTTACTGATCAGTGAGCAGGTCATTCACGTTACTTTCTCCTTGTGCTCGCCCCCCGGCCGTGTGCCTGAGTGTTCCCTCTTTAGCACAAATGGCCTGTGGAATGACAAAGCACTACAGGATGTCTTCTCCGAGTCGGCTCCTCCCACTTCCTTTTACGGTCCCGTGGGGGGAGGGGCTACCTCTGCTGCTGCTGTGACTAATTGACTAATGCGTGTGTGTATTGCATGTGTTAGCATTAAAGGTGGGAAACAGGCACTTAGCTCCGGGCTTTGCATAACAACAGCGGCCTGCTTGTTTTGGATTTACATGCATTAACGCAAAGCTCCCGCTGATTCTGTTGCCTCTTTTTCAGATGCACATGCCATACAGGCTCCTTGACAGATCGGGCCGTGAAAACTCGAGGCAGATGACTCAATACAAACCGACGCACACTTCGACTTGTGCAGCTTTCAAACCCTGTAAAACACCAAGCTTCAGGCGCATATTTATTACATTACAAATCCAAAAGAAGAAGTGATGCAGTTTGGCTCTCATGGTTGAATGCTTATGTATTTTACGGGCTACACTTTGCACCAGATGTTTGGAGCAGGATGACTTCATTAGCCTCGGTTTGTTTTGCAGAAGGTAGCCTCAAACCAAAAGCACATGACTGTCAACTGACTGCGAACATGAGGCCGGAGCAGCGCGGCCTGTTGGTGTCTGCAGGTGGAACGTGCCCACGCAACTCATGAACACAAAACAAGACGAATGCAGCGTTCAGGGACACTTACACTTTCCCGGTTAGGAAGGGTTTTTCCAACTTTATTGCAGTGTCAGTGAAAAGATAAGTCCCGTGTTATTCATTTTCTACTTTTTATATCCTGTTGCAAGGAGCTGGAGACTACCTCAGCTGCTTTTTAGGAAACAGTCACAGACAAACATATTCACACTTTCAGTCACTGAGGGCAATTAGGAAAAGAAAGGCTGCTGCAGGCCTCGGAATCAAACCCATGAGCTTCTTGTTGTGAGGCTGTGTTTTTTTCATAATAGAGAACTGGAGTATGACTGTATGTTCTGTTTAGAGCCTAAGAAAGTGTCAGGGCAAGACAAACCAGAACTATGTTGAATATTTGAATGATACAATTTTAAGTGAATGCAAATTTATAAAGAAATACAAGGCTCTGGACAATCACTGGAGCCACTTTACATTTGATTGCACCACAACGTGATTAAAGGCTTTCATTCCAAACCAGAAAATGATATTGCAATTCAATTCCTTTTAATAAATATATTGCATTTGCTGATGTTCACGCAGCTGTTTTGCATTATGGGCGTACAGCAAGAGTTTTGTATTGTAAATGTGGCTCTATTACCACAGTAGATAGTTGTCAGTAGAATCCCAGTTTGGAGAAGCAGACAGGAGCAGCACCAGAGACTAAACCATGTTCTGCTGTATTTAACATTTAAAACACAAAATAGAGGCTCTATAGAGGTTATTTAGACAATGTATGGTGTTAAGAAATGGCCCATATTTTAAGAGATGGACACATTATGGAGCTTGTACTGGAGAGTGATAAGTTCTGGCGGTAATGAATGAAAAACATAATATAAAACCCCACCTTTTCAAAATAAATGCATGTAAATATCATCTGTTAGACACTCTGCTACTGATAATAGTTTTTGAAGTTTTACAAGCCTTACAAACCAGACTCAAAACAAAACCAAAGCTAAACAGAAGTGAAATTCCCCTCCGGCTCCACTGAAACATTGACTCACGGTGGAAAAAGGCTCTTTCCTCCGAGGGGCTCTAACCCATTTTCACCACTCACCTGCTTTTCTTCAGCTTTCATCATTCTCACTCTGCAGCAGCCGCCTGAATATTCATGTGTTCAGAGCCGCTAAAACTTTAATCTGCACTGTTCAGTTTCTGAGGCTCAGCAGAGAAACATGAAGCTGCTGCAGTTTGAGTTTTGACCCTCTGAGGCTTATATAGTTTGAGTTTTGACCCTCTGAGGCTGCTGTAGTTTGAGTTTTGACCCTCTGAGGCTGCTGTAGTTTGAGTTTTGACCCTCTAAAGCTACTGTAGTTTGAGTTTTGACCCTCTAAAGCTGCTGTAGTTTGAGTTTTGACCCTCTAAAGCTGCTGCAGTTTGAGTTTTGACCCTCTGAGGCTTATATAGTTTGAGTTTTGACCCTCTGAGGCTGCTGTAGTTTGAGTTTTGACCCTCTGAGGCTGCTGTAGTTTGAGTTTTGACCCTCTAAAGCTACTGTAGTTTGAGTTTTGACCCTCTAAAGCTACTGTAGTTTGAGTTTTGACCCTCTAAAGCTACTGTAGTTTGAGTTTTGACCCTCTGAGGCTGCTGTAGTTTGAGTTTTGACCCTCTGAGGCTGCTGTAGTTTGAAGTCTGACCCTCTAAAGCTGCTATAGTTTGAGTTTATTCCTCTAAGGCTACTGTAGTTTGACTTGTGACCCTCGAAGGCTTATATAGTTTGAGTTTTGACCCTCTGAGGCTACTGTAGTTTGTAGAGTGAAGTTTAAAACAAAAAGCAAATAGGAAGAAATCCCGGTTAAGACATACATAACATGTGAAGAATAAAACATTAGGCAGTAAAACTCGGCCTGTATTAAGTTGTGTAATTGTTAATGAGAAAATACTGTCCTGATTTGACAAAAAAAAAAACTCCTGGGAATGTCCTTGAAATGATAAAACGAGCGTGAACCCTCTCTAGTCTGTGTTATATTGGTGAATGTGGGGCTGTGGTGGATGTGGGCTCACTGTGTGATTGAAAAGAAAGACTCCCATTGAGCATCTTTGCTGAGTGTGGGAGAGGGGAGCGCTCTTTCACTCTCAGCTGCCGGGACCCTCCTCTGCGTCTCTTTTGGAGCTCAACATTTGCATTTCCATCAGCCTCTGTTCTCTTGTTCAGAGCTGAGGCCTTTCTCCTGGAGCTAAAGCCTGCCCAGAGCCACTGCAGACCCAGAAATGTCACCAAACCTGCTCCAGACACTTAGCACATACATTCTTAGAGCTCATATTATCTTATTGCACAATTATAGAAGTGATAATATAAAGGAGGCACGCTTTTTTTTTTTAGGTTCAGGCTGTTTAGGCTCCAGACGGACTCGATATAATGGTACCGGTGAGAGAGAGGAAGGCGAGCTCCCAGCAGCCTCGGCGCTCTCAGGAGACATAAATCATGAGCCGTGGACAGGTGCGTTAGGAGGGGCTTGGACCTCCTAAAGACTCCCCCGAGGCCTCAGTGGGACGGGACAGGTGGGGGGCAGCACAGGGTTAGATTAAGACTCTCTGTAGACTCCCCTTTGACTGTGGACCCGCTCTGTTCTGTTCTACTGTCACTGTTATTCTTACATTAGTGGAGTAATAGGTGCACTGGTTTTTATTGAGCTGTTTATCTGATTTGTGTATTTTAGATTTTAGATGAATGTGTTTTATCGGGGTAAATTCTGTGCCACTCAAACACACAGTTATAGCTCTAACCTGCCACTAGGGGCATCGCCATGGGTCAGACCAGGCAGTTCACTGGGCTCCAAAAATGGCTGACCATCACGGTTTGTTTTTTTTAGAATTTTTAGAATCTTTATAGCTGGGTTATAAAAAATAATATGTAGAGAAATAAAAGGGGGAAATCTGGACAAAAATAGAAAACATTGAATTTAATAGTGTGTGGTTGAACTGTAGTCCAGTATTCTCAGCTAAATAAAAATCTATATTCTTGGCAATTTGTAAAACATCTTTTTGTTTTACTTGTGAAAGAAAACAAATGATCAACAAACCATTTAGCTGCTCAAATACCTTACAAGGGATTGTTGCACCGTGCACTAACTTGAATAAACATTTATATTACATAATACTAACAGGAGCTACATCTATATTTACTCATAATAAGTAAAAAAAAAAAAAAATTAACATTGCTGTTTTCTTCTGTTACAGCTCTAATATTATTTTGATTAATTTATTTGGCTCTACTCATGAATCTAATCAAATAATACTGTTTTTAGGGTTAATCCAATCGTGGAAAACCATAGTCATATTGCGTTACAAGCAGTTTGATACACATTTGTAATCTATGGACCCTCCAATACAACGACCCTGATACAGCTTCATGACTGAGTCTGATACTGTGCTCCCACTAAGGCCCAGCTCCGGCTGCTGCTCAGCTGTGAGTGAAAGTGAGCGAACACAGAATGTGATTAGAGGCTGAGCAGGTCTCTTTTCTCGTCTCCAGACCCCAGTCCCACGGGCTTGATTTACAGCACATTTAGCCCTGAGATGATAAATGGAGAATGTGGAGTGAAGAAAGAGAGGAGGAGGAGGAAGTGGAGGACGTCTCTCGATCCTAAATAAAACATAGCTCTATTTAGATCATTTATTATCATTGTACAAGGATTTAGGTCTGTACAAAATAAAAGTCTGGTAGATAAGGACGTAGTATTGTATTTGAGAGTGGTTTTGAATCTAGCTCAAAGAATCAGTGACAGAAGAAGTGGAGCTGCAGAGGCCAGGCTGTAGTGTTATTGGGAATTTTTCAGGTGATGGCTGCTAAATTGGTCCCTTCAGAGCCTGGCCGTGAGGAGCAGGGCTGATAAGGCTGTTAGAGCAGAGTGACCAAACGACCATCTATTTCCTGCTCCTCAATCCAAAAAAATCTGAGAAGCCCAAATATGGAGTCCACCAGCTGCGATGAGTTACAGCCAGACTCGATGAACGGATAAATGTTGGAGATGAGCAGCTGAGTCAGTATCAAGACCAGTTTCTGATGGATCTGGAACGAGCACATTACCACCTCACTGTAGGTCACCACAGGGTCAGCAGGTCAATGATCAAATACTGGAAGCTTTAAAGAGTGATATCTGATCTCAAATTTCTTGATGTGGAACAAAAAACAGAATATCCTTGTTTTTCTTACGGCTTGCATCATTCTGAAGGTGCAGTGTCACCAAGAACGATGTGAAGCTGTCGAGACGAATAAATAGGACCAGCTCAGTGTTATGGGAAACTGAAGATGTATTTGAGGTGAAGTATAAAAAGATTGTGTGTGTTCATTACATCAACCCAGGAGGCAGCATAAAAGGCACTTGTCTTTTATTTATCTTGTCTGATAATGATGAGAGTAATTCCTTGTATTATCATGAACAATTGGCACAAAAGGGAGCTTGAGATGGATCACAATTCTCTGTAAAACAACACGGAATCAATCACCCGATGATGATATAATGAAATCGTCACATTCAGGTCTGATTGTAGTGTATAGTCTTGTTTGTTTGCAGTGGGGCAGTATGGGTCGGTACAGGGCAGTTTCCGTTGTCCACAGGTGCATAAAGTGTCCCAAATACGTCCTGTAACACTTTGGTAACACCTCGACTGTGGCCCTAAAGCCGGGTATTCACAGTGCGATTTTCAGCCTGAATTTGACCCCGTCGTTTGAGTTTTCCTCGGACAGTTTGAGTTGGGCTTCTATTTGAAACACTCTGAAGTTGCAGTGTATGCCCGGCTTTACAGTGAGGTACGGTGACTAAGAAGTGGAGCTAAACAATGCAAAAATGAAAACGAAAAGAAAAACACTAAACATCAACTCTCTCTTAAATGAAGCTTCTGTTGTTTTTGAAAGAGTGATATATTTTGTGCTTATGTTCAGTGGCAACAGCTGTGAAGAGTTTAATGGTTTCTTGAAGTCAAGAGACAGATTTTATAAAAGTGTCATTGTTTTCCTTTTTTGAGTTGTAGTATATATGCCATCTTCTCCGGTGAGAACAGAAGCACGATTATCCACTTTAGCAGATTTGTGTTGATCAAAGCACCTTTTGGCACCGGCGTTTCCTCTGCAGAGGGATTGTGGAGGCGTCAGCGGTTCAGTCTGAGAGATGTGGAGCAGCCACGCTCCGGCCAACCTGACCACGCTCGGTGGGACTGTACTGGGGTCCCACGCATCCTGGAAAACCTAGAAATGTATGAGTAGTTTCCCAGGCATCCAGTTAACATGAAAGTTAAATTAAAATGACCAAATGTCCTGGAAACAGCTGGTGAAAAAGTCGAGAAAAGCTGCAATCATATAAAATTGTGTTTACTCTCTCTCCCTTACGGTACTTCTACAGTCAGTACAGGAAGAACCCACCTTAAAAACCTTTTTAATTCTGTTAGATTTAGCAGAACTTACTCTGTTTTAATGGTTTCAGTGTTTAAATAAATGTACATTGTCCAGGAATTTTTTGAATTATTTATTAGCCCTGGTTTAGTAGTCCAAGTTTTTTTGATTGTGTCTGAAATGTTTTATGCACAGTTTATTTAATTTAAAAATTAGAAAATGCTGTCTTGAATTGGCAGTTTCTTTTTTATTTTATAGGGACAATGAACATTAATGAACAGAACACAACTGCCACAGATTTAAATGTGCCTGATTACAACAGAATTGCTCATTTCCATCAGCAGTCTTCAAGTAACATGAAATAACATACAATTAATAGACAGTACAAAAACCCACACGAGACACAACAATAAAAGACAAGTTAAAGTGGTCACAGATTTGATTGGACTGTATCCTCTGTTTTAAATGTAGATATAGAATATACACAATTAAGGGCTGAAAAGTAATTTCTGAAAAGAACCCTTTATATTGTGTTTGTGTGTGTCTGTTGGTGCCATCTGGAAATGCACTTCCATCTCTGAACAGGAGTTGATTTTTTTTACCTTCAAATTTTAAAGGCAAAACGCCAAAAATTACAGGCTTTAGCTCCTGTGTGTGTGATTGTGTTTTATATTTGTTTCAGAAGGAAGTCCTGCACCAAAATGAACAATCCCGACAGTTCAGTTCCTCTGTCTCAGTCCAGACCAGACCATGTAAACCCGACAAAACCAGACCAAACTGGACTAAACTAGACCAAACTGGACTAAACCAGACCATGTAAACCCGACAAAACCAGACCAAACTTGACTAAACCAGACCAAACTGGACTAAACCAGACCATGTAATCCCAGACAAAACCAGACCTAACTGGACTAAACCAGACCAAACTGGACTAAACCAGACCATGTAATCCCAGACAAAACCAGACCAGACTGGACTAAACCAGACCAAACTGGACTAAACCAGACCATGTAATCCCAGACAAAACCAGACCTAACTGGACTAAACCAGACCATGTAATCCCAGACAAAACCAGACCAGACTGGACTAAACCAGACCATGTAAACCCGACAAAACCAGACCAAACTGGACTAAACCAGACCATGTAATCCCAGACAAAACCAGACCAAACTGGACTAAACCAGACTGGACTAAACCAGACCATGTAAACCCGACAAAACCAGACCAAACTGGACTAAACCAGACCATGTAATCCCAAACAAAACCAGACCAAACTGGACTAAACCAGACCATGTAATCCCAGACAAAACCAGACCAGACTGGACTAAACCAGACCATGTAATCCCAGACAAAACCAGACCAAACTGGACTAAACCAGACCATGTAATCCCAGACAAAACCAGACCAAACTGGACTAAACCAGACCATGTAATCCCAGACAAAAGCACACCAAACTGGACTAAACCAGACCATGTAATCCCAGACAGAACCAGGCCACACTCCTTGTTCTGGGATCCCTCTTACATTGAAGGTTTTCCTCTCTTCACTCATTTTTTCATTTTGTAAACTGATAAAAACAACAACATTGTCTATTATTGACAGTGTTCTTATTATTGCGTTGGTGTGCCCTGGTGTTTGTAGTGTGTACAGTCCACTGTGTTGTACCAGGTGTGTCTCAGTCCGAGCCGGAGCCTGAGTCTTGTTACGAGGCTCATAAATACCACCTGACACCACTGCAGCAGCCAGCCCTGATATAAAACTGTCCTGGAGTGGAGTTAGCACACAGCACCACAGCACTGCTCCATTAGCCCCACTCCACCCACTAACACTGACTCAGAATCACACACATCCTGGAAAACCTGCAAAACTCAAGCAAATTAGCTTTGGAAATGAACCAAATTAAATTAGAATGTTTGAAATTCTTACAGTTTCAAAATGGTGTCAGTAAACTGTAAAAAATTTGGTGCACATTTAGTCAACTTTGATAATTATTACATTTAATTTATTAATTTTTGAGGCTGCTGTAGTTTGAGTTTTGACCCTTAAAGGCTGCTGTAGTTTGAGTTTTGACCCTTAAAGGCTGCTGTAGTTTGAGTTTTGACCCTTAAAGGCTGCTATAGTTTGAGTTTTGACCCTTAAAGGCTGCTGTAGTTTGAGTTAGACCCTTTAAAGCTGCTGTAGTTTGAGTTTTTGACCCTCTAAAGCTGCTGTAGTTTGAGTTTTGACCCTCTAAAGCTGCTGTAGTTTGAGTTTTGACCCTCTAAAGCTGCTGTAGTTTGAGTTTTGACCCTCTAAAGCTGCTGTAGTTTGAGTTTTGACCCTCTAAAGCTGCTGTAGTTTGAGTTTGTCCCTCTGAGGCTGCTGTAGTTTGAGTTTTGACCCTCTAAAGCTGCTGTAGTTTGAGTTTTGACCCTCTGAAGCTGCTGTAGTTGTAGTTTTGACCCTCTAAAGCTGCTGTAGTTGTAGTTTTGACCCTCTGAGGCTGCTGTAGTTTGAGTTTTGACCCTCTAAAGCTGCTGTAGTTTGAGTTTTGACCCTCTGAAGCTGCTGTAGTTGTAGTTTTGACCCTCTGAAGCTGCTGTAGTTGTAGTTTTGACCCTCTAAAGCTACTGTAGTTTGAGTTTTGACCCTCTAAAGCTGCTGTAGTTTGAGTTTTGTCCTGTTTACCAAGAATAAGTGCTGAATAATAGCTCACTGTGGCTTCACTCGGATGACGTTTCGCTGGACTGGTGATCTAAAAACGTTTGACATTATGTTAAACTGCATACGGAAGGTCCTCCCTGTCCCGTGCTTTCCTTCCCCTGCTCTCTCATTGTGATGCCGAGTAAACAATCTCCCAGAATGCCTCAGCATCTGGGCCGCTCGCTCTGTGTACGCCCGCAGGCTTAGGATTATTACACGAGCTGTGCGGAGCAGGATTGAGGTGTTTATTTTAGATGTTTTTCCTGTAACACACCTGTAAATGAAGGTCTCATTATACTCTCAAAGCAGGGTTTTTATAGTTTGGACAAGAATGTTACTGCCAAGGGCTTTGGTACAGGTTATTTAAAGGTGCATTGTGTGAAAATATTAAAGTAAACACATTAGTCATACAGCTCATTTTCAGATATCTGCTGTTGTTGACTTTCTGATATATCTAGCAACAATTTCTGTTACAACAACTCTGTTTTACTGCGATGTGTGGTAGACCTCATACCAGCTCATTGTCTTACATCATACGTCTTCATCAGGGCGCAGTATTTCTGGCCACAGTGCTCCAGTGACCGTACGTCAGGAGCTGGCAGCAGCGAGGGGAACTCTCCGGTGTGTGGTACTTTGGCAGGGCCAGTCTGTCGCTCAGATGAAGACACTGCAGTCAGAGGCAGGAGGGAGAGGTATGGGGCTTTAAATAGTTGTCATCGAGTGATAAATCATGTCGTGAGGAGACGGCACCAGAAAGAAGGCAAAGCTGAGGTCTGTGAGTCCCAAACACAAATCCACCTGTAGGGCTCAGACTGCTTCACACTATGTTAGTTCTTATGAAACAAACTCAAGTCTGGTTTGTTCTTTAGGGAACTCTGGTGAGCCGTACTGAGTCTATCTGGACTCAAAGTGGACTCAAAGCAGACTCCAGTGCGGTTTGTTAGTGCTGAGAACATGAACCAGGCTTGGTCCCCCACAACTCCATTAATAATAATATGTCCTGTAGCGAGCTGGTGTGTGTGGTGTGGTACATTTTTCTTCAGAGCTGAAGGCAGAAGGAGCTTTCATGCCTCACACAGATATGATTCTGGTGTTGGATATATACGTCTCTATACTTTATTTAACGCTATTTTTGTAGCTTTGTCGCAGTGAATAGTAGTCTTCACTGATACTGTTAAGACGAGATGCATGATGGCGTGAACACAGGCGTGAGAAAAGTCCTTTGGTGCAAAATGAACCAAATCGACCCAAACAGATGTTAAACTTGGGACTAAACGTTACCAGAACCTGCTTATCCAAACAAATCAGAATGAAGCAGACAGCAGTTAATACTGACCCCTGCTGCCTTTATCGTCCTGTGAGGCTGTATCAGAATGGTTGGTATGTTGAGTGTTTAAGTGTGAGAACAGCTCTAAGCACCGATGACCTGAATGTGCCACGGCTGCTCCGGTCAGGAGTATTTTCTGAAGCCTGGAGGTTAAACCCGTCATATTTACCCACAGCTGACCTGCACGAGCCCCACCTCGTCCAGTGCTAGCTCAGCGTTTATTTCAGCGTAGCCTCGTAGCATAACGCTGATCCAGACACTGCTCTGGGCTCTTTCCTTCAGGCCGACTGCTGCAGACCGAACACTCACAGCTAAACTCCTCTTTGTCGACGGTGAAAGTGTTCTACAGTATTTTCAGCTGCAGTTTTAAGCCTCAGAGCATGGGCCGAGTGTGAGATGAATACTGAACATTAGAGAGCTGCTGGGGAGTAGGACTGCAGTGGAGCACTACCTGCTGGGCCATAAATCAGCTTCACATATTACTATTGATAAGAGGGTTCTGGCTTTAAAAAAGCTCAGCGGAGGAATGAGACGCAGTGAGACAAGCCACAAAAATAAGATTACTTACTTAAAGTGAGTGGATCTTTGAAAAAATAATGTGAATTTCCATTTACAGTGTTCAACTTCAGCTACAAGGGGTCACAAGCCAGTTTACCTTCGTACCAGTCTCAAGCCCAGATAAATGGAGAGGGCTGCGACAGGAAGAACATGGTGTTAAATGGTTTGCTGTGGCCACTGAAGCAAACAGTCAAAAAAACTGATTTTGAAAGTCTGACAAATTCTGCAGAGACGTATTGGTTGGCCTCCTCTTTTGTTATTGTCCCTTTATTTGGAGCCTGTTCAAAAACTTGAGGTGTAATGCTGTCAAATGCTCTTTTATACGTCTGTCCCGGACACTAACCCCACCACTCACCCTCAACAACTTCAATTCAGTTTTATTTTATTTCTATAGCCCAGTATCACAACAGCTGCCTCAAAGGGCTTCACACAAACAAGACAGTAACAGGTTGAACAGAGAAACATCACCTGTCCTTAGAGACTTTAGATTTAGATTTATTTATTTAAATTTGTTTGTTTTATTCACGTTGGATGGCCCTTTTAAATTAAATTAAACATATTCTGTGATTTTATATTCCACTCTTCCACCATGCGCCACTATTTTCCGCATTTTTTCTGCAGTTGTTTGTCGCTCATGTACGTAAAATGTTAGTTTTTTTGCGTGTTTTAGTGTTTACGCTTCTCGTATGCATTGCACTTTCCCCTTCAGAGATATCACCTGTAATAATAAAGCTCCTGCTCCAGTGCAGTGTTCCAGTCCTGGCCGAGGTTTTCCCACTGAGCACCAAACCCAGAGCTGACCTAGTTTTTCCTGTTGCAGTTGTTGTCGGCAGCAGAACCTCAGAGAGCGTTTGAAGCCTCGTAATGACGTCTCATCACCTGCGTGTCTTTGTCTGTTTGTTTGTTTCATTAGGAGCGTGTCAGTGAGCGGCAGGAAAGTGTTGTGTAGGCACATTTCACCGGGATCTGGGACTGAGATAATAAATAAGATGGATCTAAAGAAAGAGAGGGGATCCTGCAGCTGTTGTGCTCCACAGCTGACAGACAACAACACGAAGTAACGTCACAGATTGATGGATTGAGGTTAAGGTAAAAAGGTAAAAGAATAGGCTTTTATTGGATCAGAAACAATCTCCGGTGCTATCAAACACTTGACAACTCTCCATACAAAACTGCATCGTCTTTAGTTTTCAGTCAAATCTGTGCAAATGGTTGAATTTTTATTTTATCACAGACTTGAACCAGTTTAAAATGGATTTAGTCTTGTTAGCGAAGGATTTGGACAGATTTAACGTGGACCTTATGTGGTTTTGAACTGATTGTAACCAGATGTAGAGGAGTTTTTAGTGGTTAAATTCAGACCTTAAACAGTTCATCCTGCCAAAAACTGGATTTAGACAGGTTTAAAGTGGTTTAAGTGCCTTTTTGTGATTCTGATACAAATTGATCTCACCAGTATCCCATCTGTGTCAGCCTTGTGCCTCATTATGCTCAACCAGAGATGCTGCAAAAAGATATACAACACATGTTATCTATTTTTTGTGCAATTACTGCTGTTCCCATTACACTGAGCTGTCTCATTTAGGCTTGAGCCGTCTCAATCTGTCTCTCCTCTGCTACTCCCTCCGTTCACGGGACAGCACTACCACTCAATTCAGACCTGTGCATTTTAGGATGAAGTGAACTGACAGAAATACAGGAATATCACACAAAAAAGTCCACAGTAATTGATTGATTGTGGCTTTGTGTCGGTTTATGCAGTGATCAGCGCATTTAACCATTAACCATAATAGTAATGAAGAGCAGTACCTTATTTTCTTTTTCTTGTTTGTGGGCTTTTTAAGTAAAAACAGTTCTTAATGCAGAAACTGTGTTGGCTCCAGGACACAGTTTATGGCTTTAAATATGACAGGGCTGTGGTTGTGTGACACTGACAGCTCTGTACATCCTTCAGAAGTCACCTCTTCATAGGAATATCCTCCTGATTCCCCACAACCTCCTGAGTCGTGTTGAATTTTTATATATTTATATTGAATGAAGCAGCAGACTCTTCTCTATTGCCCCATGCTTCAGTGTGTGTCATGTGACCCCAGACCATGTGCTCCTTCTGCCCTCCTCTTTCCATCCTCTGCCCTGGTCCTGCCCCCTATCCGCCCTCTGCCCTGGTCCCGCCCCCTATCCGCCCTCTGCTCCGGTCCCGCCCCCTATCCGCCCTCTGCTCCGGCCCCGCCCCCTCTCCTCCCTCTGCTCTGGCCCCGCCCCCTCTCCTCCCTCTGCTCTGGCCCCGCCCCCAAACAGAGAGGCCTCTTCACGCTGTTGTGGCTGCTCGTTCACAGAGAGCGGCGGCCTCTGACCTTTGTGACCTGTGCAGCTCTAAAGATGGCCGCTTCGACGCCTTCAGAGCCTCTGGTCTTACACCGACACACGGCTGGGTTTGTTTTTTTGCCTTCAGCTCGGTGCCTCACCAGCTGCACTGTTCATCGTGTTTTCTTGTGTGTTTGCTTCTCATTTCATCTTTGAGTTTCATTGATGTATGCGATCATTGAAGGAACCTATATTCATCTTAGTTTTGTGAGAAGACTCTACCTTTTAAAGCTGTTGGATCTTGGAACCTTCATTAAACTGATTGTTTTAGATTTGTTTTAGAAAGTCTCGTAGAAAACATTTGTGAAAAGGCTCCTATTGACCATTGACTCACGGTCCTTCTAAACCAGGGGTCCCCAATCTCCTTTTCACCACGGACCATATATAACAAATATTTTTTATAAACTTATGCAACGATTTTTAAAATACCTCTCATATTTTGTTTTGTGTGATTGAACACATACACAAACAAACAGCAGAACAGAAACTGAACTAAACCAAGGTTCAGCTATGATTATACAAGGGCTGATCCCATGACTAAACCCAGACAAAAAAGGACTAAAACTAGACTAAACCAAGACTATTCCTCCCTATAAAAGTCATTTGTCTTGGCAGTAGCAGTCGGCACCAGCTGAGAAACATTCAGGGAAAAGCAGAATGACATCAGCGTCCCGTAAAGGAAGTACAGCTCACCGTGAGTCTGTTTATGCTCATAATGAAATCAGAGAGTCCTGCAGGTGATGTATGGAAAATATAAAACCTGTCAGGGGCCAGAGCGCTCACACTGAGGCTTAGCGTGCCAACGAGATTTAAAGTCTGGGCCAGGCCTATCACTACGGCAAACACACAAAATAAAGACTCAACCACCAAAAATGGAGAAAATAGTGATAGAGTCGTGCTTTTCCTGGCACTCGGATAAACTGAAACACAACCATCTTTAGTTAGTATTGTTGTTACCGTACTGTTGTACTAAATCCAGGACTAAACCAAACGACTAAAATTGGATCAAACTAGGATCGATCCCAGACTAAACCAAGATTAAATGTGGACAAGGTCTGGACTAACCCCAGGAATTATACATAGACTAACACTTAAAATAAATTGAGACTAAACAAGGGCTAAACTAAAACTTAACCTGAAAAAATAAATAAATGAATAAAAAAAACAAGACAAGTGAACTGAAAACCAACCAAATCTAGACTAAACCTGTCTTTAACTAAATGTCAACAGCTCCATTTATTTGGACTTTAAACTGGACTTGATTTTTATAATTGCACCCTGCCCTTGGTGTTTATTTGGTCTCGATCACTAAAAGTCTCGGTACCGGTTGGTCTGGTCTGGACTTCAACATTTCCCGGAGTTTCTGAGGTAAATGGAGTCAGCTGCTCCCCGCTCGGTCGATATTTGCGTCGAGCCCGGAGATGGATTTTTACTCAGACTCAGTGGGTTTTCTCTCTTCTGCAGTGTTTAGTTTCAGATGTAGGTCTGAGGTGGACTGGATCCAACAGAGACGGACCGACAGGCTCTGATCTGACCACCTCCTGCTGGACTCCACCTGCTTTATACCACCTCCATCAGTGGGTTTCTATATAATATGAAGCATGGGTTCTCAAACTGTGGCGTGGGTCCCACCAGTGTTACCCTGTCCGTCTGAAGTGGGGTCGTTGAAGATTGTGACTGAAGCTTTTATTGAGTTTTAGTGTTTGAATGTAAGGTCAATTTGTTTTTAACATTCATTTCCTCTTTTATGCCTCATTTTCACGCATCATTTTATGAATTCACTTCAATTTGTGCAACTTTACCCTCAGTTTAAGCCCCATTTTGGTCCCATTAAAATGTTTACCCCGTTTAGTGTCATTATGTGGTGGCATTGTTCTCTATTACATGTCTTTACAATAGTTTAGTGTCTTTTGTCTCCAAATAAAACATTGCCGCATTTAGCCTCCGGGCCTTGAGTTTGAATGTGTGGTTTAGACAATGACCAACATAAAAGACTAAATGTGAAGTCAAAGGGTAATCCAATAATGGTAATAGATTGACTTAATATATGTTTTATTACAATAGTCTGCATTTTACTGAAATAAAGACGTTACTTTGAGAGCCTACAATTTTCTGAAGTTTGTTCTTGTGTGAAAAGATCCACTGTTAAAGCAAACTTGTGAGTGTAGAATATACAAAAGGTGGATATATAGTTACGGCCAAAAAGTGAACAGATTCAGTGTGAGTTTGCTGTTGGCTTTTAGGATTATCATGGCTTTTCTGAGGTTTTATGAGCAGTTACCTTCTTCATCCTGCTTCATCATCAAACCTAAAACCGCACATAACTCCAACTACTGCCACAGTGTTGGTCCAAACCAGCTGTGGTTCAGGTCGGAATCACACGGGTTTGAAAGGACCTGTACATATACGTAGACCCTCAGTGAAATAATGGTATAGAGTTCTCTCAGCTGAGTTAGATTTTATGACGTGACCCAATGGTTTGCTGTGACCAATAAAGGATAATGCAGTATATCTATTCCTATGGAAACTGTGGCTCTTGTGAGATTTTGTGATGATTGTAGAATTGCTGTGTCGTAAAGTGCTCTGATTCTCACTTCTGATGGAAACACACCAGAGTGAGGCTTATGTAAGCTCCTGGGCCTTTTATCCAGAGGCTGACTTCAGAGACAAGTACAAAACGGGGTCAGACAGCTCGTCTTAATGCCTTATTCCTGGAGAGGTAGCATTGAGACATCACACATGCTACACACACACATCACCTCGGGCTATTTTCAGACCGACTTCAGCTTCTGGCTTTATACCTGGCCCCACTCTCAGCCTACACACAAGACAAAGATATCAGACCTAAACCCTGCCTCGCGATCCCGGGACTCTTAGTCAAACGGCAGGAGGCACATCAGACATGAAGACAGAGCACATCGCGGTGATTAGCCTCTTACTCAGGACAGACTGACAGCTCCAGGTTTCCTACATAACATTTTGAAGGTGCACTGAGACAAAACTAGCTACATTTTCACACCTTGGTGGTTGTTTTCTGTCTTAAATAAACAGACACTGATCTGGAGCATGACTCACTGTGGACAATAGCTGTTAGCCTTTAGCATTGAATCAGATATTTTCCTGAGAGCTAGGTGTCTGAGAGAGAGGCTGTGAACATGAGGGAATGTTCCCTTCAACATGACATCAGATCTTGCTAATATTGTTATCACTGCTAACCCCAGATGCTACATTTGGAGTCTTGTCTTCATCTGATGCAGAAAGGACAAGGCAGAGATGGGCCTATGCTTCAAGATAAAACACAAGACTTTGGGAAACAGGTTTTATTTTCTATAATCTGTGAATATTTGTGGATTCATTGATTAAGTATATAGTCCTGGGTTACCTCTGATTATTTGTGTATTTGGAGGATTTTAATGAAGCATAATAAACGATGCGTGCCTACCAATTTATCCTCAACGACCACTCGGTTAATTACAGGCTCGCTTCGAACAGCAGCCATACAGAATAACTCACGCATGAATGAATAAATGTATAAAAGCCTGTAATCCAGGTGTAGAGTGTGGACGGCCTCTCGGAGACAAGATTAGAGCGTGTTAGCGGCAGATTAATGCATGTAGTGTAGTGTTCAATTCAATTGAGGCGTTTTGCAGAGGGAAGCTGGGATAAGTGCTCAGATGGATGTGTTTTTGGAAGAAGAGATAGAGATAGTGAGAATAAAGTGTGGGAGGCAGGTTTGTCACTGCGCAGGATATGAGCTGAACAGTTTTTATTCCAGCGCTGGAGGAGCAGTCAGTTCAGTGAATGTATAAACCTACTGTGTGTCCATCTTGCCGTCTGCCATAACACTGACATTTTTTTTATGTATTTATTGGTTTTTCCTTTGTACATCCAACTAAAACCTGTTCCAATCTATCAAAATCTGTTTCAAATCCAGCTAAAACCTGTTCAAATCTATCTAAAACAGTTTCAAATCCATCTAAAACCTGTTCAAATCTATCTAAAACAGTTTCAAATCCATCTAAAACCTGTTCAAATCATCTAAATTCTGTTCAAATCCATCTGACCCCTTTTCATATCCATCTAAAATCTGTTCAGATCCAACTAAAACTTGATCAAATCCATCTAAAACCAGTTCAAATCCATCTAAAACCTGTTCAAATTAAACTAAAACCTGTTTAAATCCATCTAAATCCTGAACTTGTGGGGGAAAAAATCAAATCAGAAGAGACTGAACTCAAATCATCTCATCAAAAGAGACCCTCTTTGCAAAAACTAGAGACACCCCTGCTTTAACCCATAACATAATTTTGCTCCAAATCTCTCTTAAAGTATGAATTTCTTGACTTGGGATTTCTTTGTGCAACATTTGACAGTATTTGTATTGTTTTATTGCAAAGCTTAAATATAAGTGATGTCGTCAGGGGTTCAGGTATTAGGCAGAAGACGTCCTGTAGTGAGGAAGGTGCTTTTGTAAACAGGAAGTGACCACTGACCACTTTAACCTCTTACTTCCTT
Source organism: Rhyacichthys aspro (assembly GCA_036850595.1). Taxonomy (NCBI): domain Eukaryota; kingdom Metazoa; phylum Chordata; class Actinopteri; order Gobiiformes; family Rhyacichthyidae; genus Rhyacichthys; species Rhyacichthys aspro. Next base: position 1,193 of record JAWCTZ010001003.1, on the reverse strand, counting down.
ATATGTCACTTCCTGTCCCTTGCTCCGGTCTGTGTGCTGTCAGTGCAGTGTTTATCTCAGCCTCTGCTCTGAAGGTGAGCGCCGGTGAACGGGACACTGACAGGTTTTATTATTATGGGATGGATGTGGTATATATAGGTCACAGCTCTGTTTATGCTGTGACTGAGGCTGTTCATGATCAGGACTGACAGACCGCCCTCAGGGTTCCCACGCGCCCTGGAAAACCTGGGAAATACACAGTATGGAAATGTCCTGGAAATGATTTAAAATGTCAAATGTCTTGGAAATTATTGATATTGTCCTAGCTTTTGATAAACAATGTAATTTCCCATGTATACCCTTTTGTAAACCAATTAGGAATTTAAAGCTTGAGTTTTGACCCTCTAAAGCTGTTGTAGTTTGAGTTTTGACCCTCTAAAGCTGCTGTAGTTGTAGTTTTGACCCTCTAAAGCTGCTGTAGTTGTAGTTTTGACCCTCTAAAGGTGTTGTAGTTGTAGTTTTGACCCTCTAAAGCTGCTGTACTTGTAGTTTTGACCCTCTAAAGCTGCTGTAGTTGTAGTTTTGACCCTCTAAAGCTGCTGTGGTTTGAGTTTTGACCCTCTAAAGCTGCTGTAGTTGTAGTTTTGACTCTCTAAAGCTGTTGTAGTTGTAGTTTTGACCCCCTAAAGCCGCTGTAGTTTGAGTTTTGACCCTCTAAAGCTGCTGTAGTTGTAGTTTTGACCCTCTAAAGGTGTTGTAGTTGTAGTTTTGACCCTCTAAAGCTGCTGTAGTTGTAGTTTTGACCCTCTAAAGCTGTTGTAGTTTGAGTTTTGACCCTCTAAAGCTGCTGTAGTTGTAGTTTTGACCCTCTAAAGCTGCTGTAGTTGTAGTTTTGACCCTCTAAAGCTGCTGTGGTTTGAGTTTTGACCCTCTAAAGCTGCTGTAGTTGTAGTTTTGACCCTCTAAAGCTGCTGTAGTTGTAGTTTTGACCCTCTAAAGCTGCTGTAGTTGTAGTTTTGACCCTCTAAAGCTGCTGTGGTTTGAGTTTTGACCCTCTAAAGCTGCTGTAGTTGTAGTTTTGACCCTCTAAAGCTGCTGTAGTTTGAGTTTTGACCCTCTAAAGCTGCTGTAGTTTGGGTTTTTACCCTCTAAAGCTGTTGTAGTTTGAGTTTTGACCCTCTGAAGCTACTGTAGTTGTAGTTTTGACCCTCTAA
>JAWCTZ010001002.1:0-26418 GCA_036850595.1 Rhyacichthys aspro | reverse complement strand
ATTATTGAGAAAATCAGAGAAACTTTTGGCCAAAAAAAAACTATAAGGGGCCGGAAAAAGTTTCTCTGATTTTCTCAATAATCTGCATCCTGTGATAACTTTTGAGACTTAGACAGAGCGCAGGTCTGGTGGTCCCAGACCCTTCCCCTGCCGAACAGGACAGATCCACCTTGCCATCGATTCCATTTAGAAAGGTGGGTTTTTGGACGGTTGAATTTGGACACGGGATTTGATTCTGCCGACTGGGGTCCTGCTGAGCTCAGCTAAATAGGTTTTATCAGGAAAATTTTGACAGGAAGGGGTCCAAACCCCGTGTCCAAAAACCCATTAAATAAGCCAAATGGGATTGTCTAATAAATTAGCAGCTAGAGCAAATGAAAGAGAGGTCGTGTCTTGATAAAAAGTACATGCCTGCACTCAGCAGGTCCCCTGAGTCTGCAGGACCAAGTCCCATGGCAAAATTCCACCGTCCAAAAACCCACTATGGGTAAGCCATTCAAATAAATGGCAAGTTGGAAGTTTCTACAAATGTCCCAGGAGTACCAAATTTTGCACCCTGGCTGCTGGGGCAACCCTGAGTGACATATCGAAGGCGGGTGGCTGTAGAACAAAAGCAAACATTTTTTTCAAAAACCCGCTATGGGTAAGCCATTCAAATAAATGGCAAGTGGGATTTGTCCAGGGGGGTCCAAATTTGGACAGGGAGCTCAGGGGGGCCCCGGAACGACATATCGACAACGCGAGCCGATCGGGCGACTTTGGGCCAACGTCATCCGATGGCCACGGGCGCTCCCGCATATGCCCGCGTGGTGTATAACCATCAGACCACTTTTGGGCCAATTCCGAAAAAATAGTGGGTAATTGGACAAATAGTGGGAAGTGGGATGGGGCGGGGCTTGGGAGGGGTCCTCAGCGGTCTAAGGCGTTCAGCGGTGGTCTTCGGCTCACTATCCCAAAATAATGGGGAATTGGACAAATAGTAGGCAGTGTTGAACAGACATGTTGTTGTATAAACATGTGCCAGAGCTGGGGATCGAACTGGTGAACTGGGTCCTGAAGTAGTTAGTCTCTGTGCACCATCTTTAGTGCTGTCTTAATGCTGCTCCGAGGAGTGAGGAGAGGAGACGGAGGAGGAGGCTTCTGAGGAGGATACAAAGAAGTCAAAGTCACGACGGAAGAGAAAACCCCGCCCACTCCACACACTGTTGGACGAGAGCCACAACTAGAGTCTGTCATGTTTCATTTATGAAGAACTTCAACACAGACTAAAGAAGTGTATCTTTGATGCAGTGGTTCATCTGTGAATGTTACAATCAATCATGACGTTTGTCAACTTTACTTTTGTAGAAATAAAGAGAAAGGACGTCATATATACATTTGTTTATTTAAAATGTAACAAATATTCTTTGAAAACATTTAGACACACTAAATTTAAATTCTGAAGTTAATCTGAGATCTTGCTGCAGATCCAGTTGAGAACCAGAGTGTGCGACCAAACAGGACTGAATTATCTGTCAGAGTTGGTGAGTAGAGCAGGTCTTTGTAGTCAGGTTGATGAGCTCTATTGGCTGCAGGTGTGTCTAAGTGTTTCTTGGTTGCTTTTCCAAACCTTACAGTCCTCCTGTCAAGATCCAGAAACAAACCCAGAAGAAATGAGTCTGAAGATGATTTTACTTTTAAAATATAGAGGGAAAAAGAGTGACATATACAGAAAAAAGCAATACTTTTTTTTTTTTTTTAATATGTCTTACAGTGTTTCACCTCATTTGGTCAGTTTTGGTATTCAGACAAATATTCAAGTTGGGGTCCCCTGATTCCAGATGTCCATGTATCTCCAGTTGAGCTATACCCCAACATCTCAGAAGCTAAAAGACTGGTTCAAATCCCAATGGTGGCCTCATGTCACTGGCATTATTTACTGATGCAGTCAGTGTCTAGTGACGTTGGTCGTTCACTGTTGGTTTTGTTTTAATCTCAAAAGTGTTCAAATCTCTGTCTGGGTCTGAAGGGGTTTTGGTTTTGATCCGGGGTGAACTAAGAGTAGTTAAACTTAAATAAAGTGCAGATTAGTTTGTGTGGTTTGTCAGAACAATGCCTTGTATTCAAACGTCCACAGTACAGTTCATCAGTGCTGCACAACCTCAACACATCTGTTATGTGCAGAAATATAGCAAGTGATGTTTAACAAAAATAAAATTAGAATCAGCAAAACCCAAGATGTAAGAATGAGAACATTAAATAAAGAAGTAAAAGATAAAGTGACTGAAATAAAACCTGCAACTGTTATTCTTGTTTATTTGAAAGAACTACAGAAAATGTTTTCAGAAAGTTACAACAGCTGTGTATTTTCTTTTTTTTGCACATTTATCTTTAGTATTAAAACAAATACAATAAAATCAATTTACAAAAATGTGGTGAATGCTCAAATTTGATTAAATAAAATAAGTTGCTGAATGCATATACAATGTGCAACAGCTATTAAATTGCTAAGCTAAATTGTTCTATATAAACCATTACAAAGTAAAATGTATCTATTGATTAAAACAAGAAGTTATTATTATTATTATTATTAGTTATATCACTAAAATTAATTAATCAAATTATTAATTAAAGAACAGTCATTTCTTCACACTGAGCAGTGAGACTGCATCAGTGCAATGGGACAAGGAACCACAGGGGCAATGTGGGGCAAAGAGTCCATGTGGCAAAACATTTCCAGTGTAGAAGTATTCCATGAGGGAGCTCAAAGGCCATGGTACAAATAACCCATGCCTTAACCTAGAGTAAATGACATAGGATTATTATGCCCGATATTGAGAGTCTAACTCAATCTCAATATCATCCAGGCTCTTCAGGTGAAACAATCTTCTTCAAGGCTCAACTTCAATAAGTTGAGAGACTTCATGTATCAAAGGTCATGAGTGCACACATCCATGCCTTAACCTGTAACACAGGATTATTAAGCCCTTTACTTGTGTTCTACAGGAGAGGGTTTTGGTCTAGTTGAGGAGTCTACAGACTGTAGCTTTAATGTTTATGATGAAAGAGAGAGTGGTTTAGAGAGAAGAAGTGTGTGATTTTAGATAGGAGGGCAAAAGACTTAGCTAGAGTGGGGAAGGATACCAACATAGAACTTTGAACTTCATAAGACACTTATAGGACATAGAAACAGAAACACAAGGCAAAAAACACTCAATCAGAAATATAATCAGATTTTGCTTGAAAATCTAAACACTTTTATTAGAGTTACCACAGTGGTAGCAAGAGCCAGATACAAGTTCAGAATCTTTTATCCTGAATGTCCCACGTGCACAATTTAAGAAATGACGCTACCAGGGAATTAGTGATTCTAAGGAAGTTTCCTAGGCCCTCCCCAGACATTAAGACCCTTCACAGAACAACTATCATGCCTCTTCTTTAGCTATAGTCCTGGACATATAGTTTGAAGAAAAACAAAACCGGTGCTCAATCTCACTACAGAGTGCTATGACCACCAAATACAACGCCAATCCACCAAGGTTTTCACATGGTGAAGCCTGTAATTACTGCGGTACTCACAGCTTTCACTCTTGCTCACACATCGCCTTAATAACAATTACATTGGCCTTTGAAACTGTTATCGAAACAGAATTCAGTGTTGGAAAGCTCACCCAGAGCTCTCAGAACGTCCAAATTTCAGTACTTCATACTGCTCATTATGTTTAGCTTTTCTCATGAATTCACAGGCAACCAGTACGGCCTCAGCCGAATACTGGTACCAACGTTAACTCCAAAATTAGCCAATCACTTTAAACAAGCATTTAATTGCATAACCAATTGAATTCAAACTTACATTTAAATTCACATATGTGACCAATAGCTCAAGGACTGTGTATTGTACCCATTTTTCCAACACATAGGATCTATCTGTCAAGCCTGGTTCTGGTAAGGCAACACTTCTCTTAAAAGAGAAAAAAATAATTTGCACTCACCAGTCCAGCTGTATATAGATTTCCGTTGTTCACGATGCCAATATTGTAAGTGAATTGGGTTACTGCCTTAGAGCTTCAAAGTATTGGACCACATACAAAGGACTGAAGAGAGTCTGGATGTCTTAAACAGGAGAAGTTTATTACCATCAAATACAGGCCCGGAGACAGTTGAACAGTCAACACAGAGTAGTATTGAACATTCAAGTCTGGCCATGCTTTCATTGGTCAGAGTTTATAAAACCTCATAGAAGGTCAATACGCAAACAGTACAATAACAAAGAGTTGTTATTCAGTTGTTATTCAGCTGATTAGGCTCGAGGTTGGAGACATGTTATCTGCAGGTGTCTGAGTCTATCTGTTGACAGAGCCCAAGGCTCAGGGCATCACAACCTTACAATAGATCCCAAAATTCTCTAACACTAATGGCTCCCTCTCCTCCCTCTCTTACAGGTAGTACGGTGTCCGCTGCCTGAGGAGGAGCGAAGTCTCGGAATGCATTCCCCAGCTAATCGAGGATTAAACTGCAAGCGGTCCCGTCCTGCACGAAGGCTGAGAGCTACATTATCGGCTCCCAGACCCCCAAGGCGGGTTCACAACCGTCCTATGAGGGCACCTAACAGCTTACCCTCTAGGTTCAGTAGCCCTCAACTGCGAAAGTCTCGCTCCAGGATCCTTGGACTCCGGCCCGAGTTGAAGGGTGAGCCCAGCACCCCAGTCATCCCTAAGCAAAGGGTTATCACCTATCATGCAGAAGGAGGCTCCTTCCTAAAAACAAAGTTGTCTTCGGAATAACTTTCATGAGCGTAACCAAATCCTGGTCCCTACACCTTGTAGGCAAAAGTCTTCCTTCCTCGGTATGGGTTGGAATAAAATTCCCATGGATTGACCAGTGCTGCCCCCTCTGCGCAACTCTGCTTACTTATGCAAGGAAGGCCTGGCACCACATGAGAGCTACTCAAAGAGCGAGAAAAATCCTGATACTATGCAAAAGATGTGCATCAGCTCAACCCACTCTGGCACGGGCCTCCGGGCATAACTCCATCTGCAAAAAACCCTTTGGTTCAGCCGTCACTGGCGACATCAAATGCAGCCACTGCTCAAAAGCTTTACACGGCAAGGGGCCGATCGCAGCACCCATCGGGAACTAAGTTCGCCCCGCCACATCAGCCTGATGAGTGGGCCCGATTGAACCTCAGAGCTGGCCTCTTCACCCAGCTCCCTAAACCGGATGTTGTATCCTCTGCGGGACACCGGTTCCGTAGTGCTTTAAAGGCCATTTACGCAATCGGCCACCTGCCTCAGAAGCACATTATTGACCGGGAGCTGCGGACCCTCACTAAGCATATCCACAGGAGACTTTGTGTGGGAGTCTCCCCTTCGAGATGTGCCCCCCGACAGGTGAATCGCAAAATAACAAAAACTAAGAGCAAACCCTCTGCTTACAGGGCGTTGCAACGACTATGGCTTAAGAATCGAAATCTCGCTGCTTCTACAATCCTTGATAACTCCCTGGTGACAGTCCAATGCCCGTTCACACCCCAGGAAGTATCAAAAACATACCAAGAAATCTGGGAGGCCTCTAATGAATATTGGGGCCTGGGTCAGTTTGCCAAACTCCTTCTGGCAGACAATACACCCTTTGGTCACCCAATTTCACCATCTGAGATGATCATGACCATCAAACGGATGAAAGTCTCCAGTAGCCCCAGACCTGACGGGACAAAAAGATCCCACTTACTACTTTTCGACCGCAAAGGGAAAAATTAGCGGCAATCTTCAACCACATGCTAGCTAAAAGACACATGCCACTATGCCTCAAACGAAGCAGGACCACCCTCATCCCAAAGACTAATGAGGAGTCTAAACTCAGAGACATAAAGAACTGGAGGCTGATCACCCTGAGCTCGGTTATTCTCTGGACTCATCCTGGCTAAACGACTGGGCGAAGCATGTAAGCCGCATCCCAGGCAAAAGGGATTTGTGCCAACTCCAGGCTGCGCTGAGAATCTACTAGTCCTAAACGGCATCCTAACACACTGTAAAATGAGAAGGCGCCAACTAGCTGTGGTCTTTATAGACCTAGCTAAGACCTTTGACACTGTATCTCATCGACTAATAAATGAAAGCTTGAAACGACGATGTGTGGACCGGATGGTAAGACACGTGTCTCCAGAATCAAAACCGGTCAAGGCATTACAAAACCTATTGAAATCAAGACCGGGGTCAAACAAGGTGACCCCCTGTCACCACTCCTATTTAACTTGTCTCTAGACCCCTACTATACTTACTAGACTCGGAGGGACAGGGCTTCGAGTTCGGAAATGACAAGAACATCACCACCATGGCCTTTGCCGATGACCTAGTCCTCTTGAGTGACTCCTGGCAGGGCATGCAGAGGAACCTGGACATTCTAGAAGCCTTCACATACCTAACAGGCTTCAAAGACAATGTGGACAAGTGCCATGGATTCTACATCAGATCCGAAGGGCGTAATATAACATTCAATAAGTGCAATGACTGGTCCCTTCACGGCCAGAAAGTGCACATGATAAAACTGGAAGACTCGGTCAGGTAACTGGGCGTACGAATCAACCCTGTCAAGGGTCTACTAAAACTGAAGGTACATGAGATATATCGTGGCTACAAAGATGGAGGCATGGGAGTCCCCAAATGACCCTGGGAGAGCAGGCTTAACTGAGTCAGAATATATTGGCGCTCCAGGTGCGCTCCAACACATTCCGGTCCTGGCCTCAACCCTCAGGGGAAGAGGCCTCTCAGCGATGTGCCGCCTATGTGGTCAGGCGAAAGAAACCCTGGCACACATTATAAGCCTCTGTCCGGTCCTTAAAAGGAACTGTATGGCCAACCATAATGCGATTTGCTCTATTCTGATGTCTGCAGGGGCAAAGGCCGGATGGAAGGCTCATGTCAAGCCAAGACTGAAGTCTAAAAATGGCAAACTGAGCGTCCCTGATCTACTGTAATGTTGTCATATAGGGATTCTAGAATGTAATGTTGTCATATGGGACTCTAGAATGTAATGCGTTTATATGGGACTCTAGAATGTAATGTTGTCATATGGGATTCTAGAATGTAATGCTGTCATATGGGACTCTAGAATGTAATGTTGTCATATGGGATTCTAGAATGTAATGTTGTCATAGAGACTAGAATTTATTATGAGGGATTCTAGAATGTAATGTTGTCATAGGGATTCTAGAATGTAATGTTGTCATATGGGATTCTAGAATGTAATGTTGTCATAAGGGATTCTAGAATGTAATGTTGTCATGTGGGGACTCTAGAATGTAATGTTGTCATGAGGGATTCTAGAATGTAATGTTGTCATATGGGATTCTGAGGAGGGATTCTAGAATGTAATGTTGTCATATGGGACTCTAGAATGTAATGTTGTCATAAGGGATTCTAGAATGTAATGTTGTCATGAGGGATTCTAGAATGTAATGTTGTCATAAGGGCATTCTAGAATGTAATGTTGTCATGAGGGATTCTAGAATGTAATGTAGAAAGGTCTAGAATGTATGTCATTATGGGACTCTAGAATGTAATGTTGTCATAAAGGACTCTAGAATGTAATGTTGTCATATGGGATTCTAGAATGCAATGTAATGAGGTCAGAATGGGATGTCTAAAGGTTCTAGAATGTAATGTTGTCATATGGGATTCTAGAATGTAATGTTGTCATAAGGGATTCTAGAATGTAATGTTGTCATAAGGGATTCTAGAATGTAATGTTGTCATGAGGGATTCTAGAATGTAATGTTGTCATGAGGGGATTCTAGAATGTAATGTTGATAAGGGATCTAGCTGAAAAAACAACTGCGGCCATTTATACTATTAAGAAAGCGACCACCATAAGATTCTAGACTTTAATTTGAGTATAAGGGATTTTAGAATGTAATGTTTTCATAGGGGCCTTGAGCCAGTGCTATCTGCTAGAATGTAATGTTGTCATAAGGGATCTCTAGAATGTAATGTTGTCATAAGGGAATCTAGTGCAATGTTGTCAAAGTCTAGAATGTAATGTTGTCATAAGCGACAGAATATAATGTCATTTCTAGAATGTAATGTTGTTATAAGGATTCTATGTTGTCATATAGGGACTCTAGAATGTAATGTTGTCATAGGGATTCTAGAATGTAATGTTGTCATGAGGGATTCTAGAATGTAATGTTGTCATATATGGGATTTCTAGAATGTAATGTGTAGGACTAGAATAATTTTAAGGGACTAGATTATGAGATTCTACAATCTCATGTTGTCATAATGGTTTCTAAGATGCCCTGTCAAAAGAGTGATTATTGAAGTTTCATGATGTCATAAGGGATTCTAGAGGGTGCCATGATGTCATAAGAGTTTCTATGTCATGTTGTCATAAGTGATCTTAGAATGTAATAATGTCATAAAGGATTCTAGAATGCCTTGATGCCATAATACATATGTCTTTGGACAGTTGGGTGAAGAACCCACAGAATCCTTGTACCACACAGGATCCCTGCCTTAACCATTGAACTTTTTGTTTTGTGAAGGTTTTATTATTTATTTCCTGTACACTACTGTTGTTCTTCCATATAATACTGTGTTCTGTATCAAGTGCACTATTATTAGCCCGTCAGCCCATTGACTTCAGAGCATGTACTGCATCCGTGCTACATGCATAAATCAGGTCAATGTTGAATTTATGCATAATGAAATTATGCATAATGAAATGCAAGGAGAATCTGTAACAAACTGTATTGCATTAAGCAGTAGGTGAGCTGTGTGACTTTACATGAACAGATTATTACCAAAGGTGTTCAGTGTTACTTTCCATGTAAGAATATGTTTTAGACTAATACAGGTTCCTTCTGATCAACAACAATACACAAAAGTTGTTGCATCTTGAATAAGAAGATGTAATATGAAGACACCCTTTTGTCTGTTTTTGTGTTCCTCCTCTGATAAATAGAACAAGACTCCACTCTCTGCTATATTCTTTATGGGGAAACATCACAATAGAGCGGGATGTTTCCTCAGACAAAACACAATTAGCCGAGTGCCTGCAGACAGCCATTTGTGCAAAGGCCCCCGCTTCATTTAAAGATCCATACCAGCCACCTATTTACTTACTGGCGCTGCTCGGCTCATTTCTAGACCGCTATGCTCCGTCTGAATGGTAAACACACACTCACTTTCAGGCTGGTGCAGACTGAACAAAGCTTTGAGCGAAGCTTTTTCAGCCAAACTATCAGCTGAACATTTTGGAGTGCGCTATAATTCACACAGCGGTTATTCCGTAAACAAAGGCAATGCAGGCTAAGAGCTATGACTTAAAAGTATATGTAATTTAATCAAAGGACTTTTAAAATGGGAGCAAATTACTAGGCATTATTCTCTGCTATTCTCTGAAATCGATTTGATTAGGAAAACCTCTTTACTTTAGAAAATAGGGGTTTTGCCAATGGCTGAAAAATATAGGCAATTCCAATTAACAGCATCATTTAATAATATAAGCCAAGGCTGATAATTTTAAGTCTTAATCCTCGTATCTAACATCTATAACTGTTAAAGGTTTAATATTTGTTTGTTGAATAAAATTATTTCAGAAAATATCAGGATGAAAATGTTTCAGATCATGAAAATGGTTTCTTGGTCCTGTCTGTGTTAAACACATAGAATAAATACTATTATTTATTCATAAATAATGGAAGCAATGTTCCATTTGGTCAATTGGTCGAAAATAATAAAGCCTCATTCTTATTTAAATATGATGATAATAATAACACAGTAATGTTTAAGCATATAATGTCACAGTTTCATCTTCCCTGGCTCTCCTCCTATTCCTCTGCCCCAGTACTCTCACCTCTGCCCCTCTCTACCTGCCAGCCACTCCCACCTGTTCACCCCTCCTCACTCACTCTCTGCTGCAGTTGCAGCTCATCTGCCAATCATTCCGGTATAAGCCTCACCAGATCACACACACTACCAGATTGTTCCTGTGCAGTTTGCACGACTTTCCGGTTTCTTCTCCTGCCTGATCTCCTGTTGTCGACCTCGTCTGTCCCCCGACCTGCTCTCCTCGCCTGCCTCCCGGTAAACCTACCTGCCTTCTGTTTCGACCACGCGGTCTGCCTCAAGCGTCCCTGGCATCGTCCTGCTCTCCCGGTTACGACTCTTCCGCCTGGCCTCGGCTCACCCCCTGCCTGCTCCCTCCCATCGGCGCCTCCGCACGGGCCGGCGGACTCTATGGGCTGCAGACTCCTCGCTACGGCCTCAGCGACCACAGTAAGCTCCTCCTCTACACTCCCGGCGGCGTACCGAACTCTTCCTCACCCCTCCCGTGGTGTAGAGACTGTGTGCGGGGGGCCTGAAGAGACCTGTGCTCAGAATTGACTCTACTGCTCTGCTCCCGTTTGTATTGTGGCAATAAGGTCACTACCAACTGTTCCCATTCTCCCGTGTACTGTTTTTGGGTCCAAACCATGTCTGTTACAGTACAATCTGGCAGCACCCAGCAGACACCTCCTCTCCCCAGGCTCGCTTAGCTCGGGTAGAGGGAATGCTACAGCAGCATGAGGCCCAGTTAGCCTCAACGCAGCGGAGGCTCGACAGCGTCTGTCGTCCACCAGCAAGCCGCCTGCCTGCTCCAGCCCCCTCCCAGCCTCCAGCCCCGGGATTACCTGCCAGCACTGCACCAGAGTCCTGGGTGGGGGCAGAGCGCTACTATGGGATCCAGAGGGCTGCAATCCATTTCTGACCAACTGCTCCATCCTGTTTGCCCTGCAGCCCCATACCTTCGCTTCTGAGGCAGCGAGGGTTGCCTTCACCATCAACCACCTCTCCGGCAGGGCACGTCTGTGGGGAACAGCAGAGGGGAGAGGGCACGCCAGCCTGCTCCTCATTCCAGGCCTTCTCAGAGGAGCTTTGCAGGGTTTTTGACCTGTTTCTCTGGGTCCGATGCCAGGGTGGACTCATGAGCCAGGAGGGGAATCGGACAGTACGATAACGCCGACTTCTCGACTTCGAGACACAGGGCCCGACTCAGCAACTGGAATTCAGCGGCCCAGTGTGATGCGTTCCTCAATTGACTTTTTTTTTTACTCTTAAAATAGCAATGAGATTTAAATCTTCATTAGGGAGTAAAGCATTGCAGTACTGCATCATTAAACCTATATTTTGTCTAATGACAAAATAATGTTTAAAACAAATAAACTTAGTCTGCTCCCAGTACCCAGCCCATCTCTCAAACCTGCGCACCCAGCCTTAAGCGCCGAGGCCCCATTGCAAAGCCTGCCTGGGTCAAGAGTTCTGCGCCCATGGTATTCCGGGACACATAAAGCTCCGTGCCCTGTGTGTACTGTGTGGACACAGTGCAGCAGTGTGAAGAGCAGGTCACGCATGAAAAGGCATTGTTTTGTAGCTGTGTGATCTTGAAAGATTGCAAGTCTTTGTGAAAATGTGTTGTTTTGCGTGTCTGAATTTGAAGAGATTTAAATCCTGGCCAAAAGCCTCAGTAAGCCTGTTCTGATTGCATGCTTCTGCGTGTTTCTTCAAACCGGACCTTTGCGTGTGAGGCAACGTGATAACCACTACACTATAGAAACATCTGCCATTACCCTAGGGCTTGTATCGTTTGCAAAACACATCTTATATAGAAACCAACTGTGATCATCTAAGTCCATACTTTGAATCCACTAACTTTCCAGATTCATTTCTTTGTACAATTTCACTCTTCCTGGTGAAACACTCAGTTTGACCAGTGCAGTACATTCAAAATCCCTAACTGCATCATCTCATGTCAAGGCTGTCGAGATGCTGAGTGTATCTCTCTGAGGCCTCAGCAGGACCAGCTTTGATAGAGATGCTGATTCATGGCCTGCATCATTCTTAACATTCAGCTGATAAGTACTTTGCATTTAATTCAGAAACTCTGTCGCAATCTTTGACAAAAACATAATTTTGCAATCACTTGCATTAGTGCAAACTGCTCTTTTGCAAAATTACATGTAATTGCCACACATGCTTTTAGCTTTAAGTGTGAAATTATGACAAATTATGTATTTTAAAAGCCTCTAATTGTTTCTGCCCGATTTCGAACCGGGACCTTTGGCGTGTTAGATGAATGTGATAACCACTACACTACAGAAACTGGAAGAAGTCTCTCTGGTCTTGGTCTTTCACAAAACTGCTACACACACCTCCTAAAGCCTAACTGGGTACTATGAATCTACTAACTTTCCAGATCGGGCCACAGATATGTGCTCTACAGACCATGTTTCCACACTGTGAAAATGACCAAGTGTGGACACATTGGGCAGTGTGAAGAGCAGGTCCCATAAAGTTGCTCCATGCAGCATTTTGTCTGGGACCTTCTTCCAGAGGCGTCTGCTCCAGCTCCCCTCATCTAGGCCCCGGTGTGGGGACTACACTGGCCTGGCTCAGGGGTCCAGTACACAGTACAGTATCTTTGTCAAAAAAGGATTCCATCCTGATAACAGCTGTTCATGCGTATTCTTTTGGTCACGTCTGGCTTGATCTGATGCATGTTCTGTTGTTCTCTTATTTATCTAAGGTGATGTCAACACAAATGGTGTTTTTCTGCACGCTTTTAGCTGAAATCATCAAAAATATCACTGTTTATATTTTCCTGTTGTGCTTTGCTTGACTTGACTTGTACCAGTGCCACATAATCTTTTATGCTTGAAAATGACATTCATTCTTTTTCTCAAGATATGTGAAAGGTCTGCTCCAGTCTCTCAGTTTCTGTCTGTCCTGTGAGTGACGACACAAGCAAAGCTCTGGATCTACAAAAGTCATTATATTCATATTTTTCTTATCATAGTGAATCCTGTACTCTATTTAACACTGTTTTCATACACTTCAAGTTCCTCCTCAGTTGTTAGCTGTTGCTTCCAGTTGGAGGAACCAACCCTGCTGCATCAACACAGGTTATAGTAACTGAAAGTAAACAGAGCAGAAATGCACACAATTAGTACTTTTAAAATATAACAGCTCACAATTGTTATTAATGTCATTGATAGCTATTATGTAGTGCGTTTTGCTATAGTGACTTTAATTCTTTAGCCTTATGCTAATCTTTCATACTTACAGATGCAGCGGCAGCACCACTTGCTCAAGCTAAATGTTTCTTCTTAAATACTGATTAATGAAAAATTACATTGGCATGTCACTGTAAGATATTTCTACTCTTTATAGCCTCTGCTGTCAAGCATGACACATGCTCCAGCCCCCAGCATCTCACATAGACCATGACAGCCCAGTGGAACTGTTCTCAGGTATTCATAACACTCACCACATGACACACACCAACAGGGTTTATGAAGGTACAGAGTTTAGAGCAGTATTGGCTTTATTCATATCAGTCTTATTTGTCACAGTCAAAGCAGACCAGAGACAGAAAACAGGAATATTTTTGCTTCAAACAATTTTTCGCGACTGGCACCAAAGAGAGAATTCAAGAGCGGAAGTTTAGAGAAACCAGCTGCATCCGGGGGAGGAGGGACACAATGTACCGGGCGCCGGAAACATCTCCAGGATCGTAAAAGGTACGTCCCTGTTTTTGTTTCCCGCTACTTTTTGGGCAAAATGGAGGCTAGGGCATGCTGCGACCTGGAGATATAACGACCAGCGTTGAAACTCTTCGTCATTTCCTGGATATGTAGGAAAACGCTGGACATATAAGCTAGGTGGAAGCTGGGCACTAAGGCTTGTACAAGAGGCCTGGGTGTCTGGAAAGGCCTAAATCCAATGAGTGCAATGACTGCATCATGGAAACTGAGTTTCGAACCTGAATGTCAGTTTTTGTGACTTTGAATATGACCTGGATGTCATATTACATGGACACTGAATTCAATAACAATATTGAAAACTGATGTTGAACGTTTTATTTATATTTTATCTTGTTTTATGTAAACAGGACCAATAAGAAAGGAGGAGGTAGTTGCTTTATTTGTCTGTAGTGCCTGAAATGCAAGTCATGGACAATGATGCATGACTGTAATGCAGAAGATGTATTGGAATGTTTAACAGTTGAGATTGAAATGGAAAAGCAAAAAAATTGTAGCTGTAGAGGCAAAGGTGTTGTAGTTTACGTTAACTCTATTAACTTTAACTGTTTAGGCATTTGTACTGAATTGTTCTTACTAAAGACAGTGCGAGGCGTAAAACATGCTAGGTCATCAGAGACAAAGTCCCCTAATGTAGTGTTTACCCCCACAATGTTAAAAAGATTTAATGTTAGTGATGCAGATGTTGAGTTTGTTAGTGAAGAAATAAACAAAATGCATTTTAGTGCGATTAGAGAGGAGAAATTGACTGATACTCATTTACTTGGAGCCTCGTGTCTAAATGACCGAATAGTTGCAGATGGTAACTCTGTGTCTTCCGTGCCATTTCACAGGTAATAAGTGGCACTCAAAAAAAAAAATTAGACTATGGGTTGTGAACTTGCTATGACCTGGATACGAACCTCCGGGAAACAACACAGAGCACTAACCACTACATGATCACTGCTGTACTTGGACTTAGAGATGCTCTATGTTGTGGTTTGCCTCTTTTAAAACTCTTGTGAAAGCAAACTGCCAAAAGCAAAGAACACCACAGAAATATGACATGGTCTTTGGATTTACTTTAGTTTACAAGAAGCAAAGAGAACAAACAAATCTTTGATTAGCTTTTTTGTGGGACTTTCAAAAAGACCCTGGATAGTATGAGCAGGATATGAAGTTCACTGATGGTACTTGATGTAGTTGTGTCTGAGTGAAAAAATGTCTTGCTAGGTAGCCAGGAGTTGAACCTAGAATCTACTGATCCGTAGTCAGACGCATTATCCATTGCGCCACTAGATGCAGATGCTTGTATTTGTCATAATTTGGTGTGACCCGGATTTGAACCGTAGTTGCTGCAGCCACAACAGGACCAGACTACACAAATTGTAACAGTATTGCTCCTTTGACCAAAGCAGTTTCTGAGTACATCCACTTAAAGGGAAGGTGGTACTGGACTCACAACTGAGGCTGCAACAGAAGCCAGGTGAGCTGAAAAAAAAAAAAGGTTTTCATTTCAACATCTAACAATGTGAGAGAGCAGCTTCCATCACAAGAACAAGACAAGAACAAAGAAATGAATCTGGAAAGTTAGTGGATTCAAAGTCCTGACTTAGGCTTTTGATGATCACACTTAGTTCCTCAAGAAGTGTCTAGCATTTTTAAACAACGCAAGCCCTATGATGAAGTTTGCAGTTTCATTTGCCTCACACCAAGACCGTCTCTGAGGCTGCTGCTGACTTTGGTCGGTACCTTGGCACCGTCTGCAGCCACTGGCCAAATGTACACACTTTTTTTGTTCTTCAATATTTTTATTTAATGTTAAAAATTAAGTCATATTAAGTAAATTAAATATCCATTCAGCATATATTAAAAAGAAGACTCTGAAAGACTATCCACACACCAGTGACTTGAGTGACTGCTGACATTTACTACCTGAAGGAGACAGGGCTATTTCTGCAGAAAAGGAAGCAACAAGTCACAAAAATGGACAAAAGAAAAAGCTGATTATATAAATGTGTTATTTTTACAGGCTCAGGGAGGATAATACAAATTTACAAGCTGATGGCAACATAACATATTAAAGGTGCGTAGGTGAGACCCAAATGTTTAAATCTTGTGGCATTAAATAAAAATTAAACACACAAACAGCTTTCACAGTCTTGATTAATGTCCTCTTTATTATTTTTGTGAAGAGTGTGAAGTATATCCTCTGGTCTGGCTTTGTCCTGCTCTAACATGCCTCAATGTACAATCACATGATGGTGACTTTTAATGGGGATTTGTTTGAGATGTAAGCAACAGTTTGAAATGCATTAATAGATCTTGCTTTTCAAATTGTTATAGTGTTTTTGAATGGCAGCAGGAAGATTTAGATAGAGTTTTACTGTAAGGAGACAGACCTGTTGAACCACTGGGACATGATTTAGTTTTCAGTTTGGAGGTGACTGGTTAGTTAAGAAAACTGAGGGAATTACTTTGAGGTTGTTGTTGTTTGCATTAAAAAATGGATTGGGTGTTATGGTTATTGCAAAATTAATACATGTTTGAAAAAGGCTATTTTCAATCTTGTCTAATTCTAGTATGTAATCAAAATACTTAAAATTAAAAAGAAAAATGCAAAAAAAATACGGAACAAGCCTTACACAAAGGAAATATAGGGAACAGATAATGTTAAAACAAAGAGAGTGAGATTATCTGCAAAGAGAGAGACCTAGAATTTAATAAAGCATGGTTGAATGAATTTTGTGATGAGCAAAAAGAGTTTGTGGAGGCTCCCACTGGGACCGTTGTTTAAAAAATTTCAATTTAAGTATTTTTTTAACCTTACATTCATATATATTGTGCTGCAGAAGGAGGTAAAAATGACACTGTTACTTTTTGTATTTTGTTTCTGGCTAAAATGGGGTCTGGCATAAAGAAATACAAATACAGCGGACCAGAAGCAACTCCTCGGCGCGAGTACTGTGAACATACTGAAAACAACAACTAGCTCAGCTAGCTCAACTGCTAACATTAAATCCAGTGAGGAGCAGTGTAATGTCACAGGGTTAAAAACCATAGTCCTTACGTCTATCTGAGAAGACTTCATCACGGTGATTTAAAGAAGAACTTAGAAATGTACTTGATTTTGACTTCATAAAGACTGAGTTACACCATAGAATATATAAATATTGGAAGCATGTCTTCATTTGGTCTAATTCGTCCAAATAGCCACCACTGAACGGCGCTTCCATCTTGGATAATTTGAGTCCTTCTACAGCGGATATTACTAAAATGGGCAGAGAGGGCAGCGTCTAAACTGCTCCTGGGCTGGTGTTCAGTAAACACACCCCTCATCTCAGAGCTGACCAGAGCTGAACAAGCTAACGGCTAATGACATGCTAACGGCTACTGCTGCTAACTGTTGTAGATCAGGCCTCTCACTCTGTCGTCTTTCACAAAACACAAAACTTTACAACAAAAGTTTAGTTTAACTCCTGCTGTTAATATCAGATCATTATTATCAATATTAAAGTGTTTTTATTAATAATATATCATAGTTTTAAGCACAAGAAAATTTTTATTCTAGCTCTGTTAAAAATTAAACCATGTTTTTTGAACATATTTCATTATATCCTTCACATTTGTTGAAATTTCTGTCCCTAATTTGCAACTTCTTTGTACATTAAGGCTTTAGTATTTGAGGAGGTACATTTTGACAGTAATAATAAAGCCTGGTTTTTATTTCATATGATAATAATAAAACAGCAATGTTTAAACATATAACACGTGAAGATATTCTAATAGTAGATTTATAATGCCTCCATGATCTTTTAGATCATATAACACTAAACCCAGGAGCTCCCTGCAAATGTGCAGCATTTACAAAGACCTGTTTTTTTTTCCATTTACACATAAACTATAGTTAAATAAACACTACACTTTTTAATGTCTGTTTCTTTTAGTGTGACATTGATGAGTGTTTAAATTAAGTTGCATGTATATTTAGTCACATGTATAATCTCAGAGTTACTGTCTGTTGTGCCCTGTGAGAAAGAGCAGCGCTGGACGATCTGTGAACCACTGTGGAGCAGTTACATGAAGATTAGACCAGTGTCAAACCAGTGATAAAGAAGAATGTGAACCAGCTTCACCTGCAGCTTCCTGAAAATAAAGATTATATCTGCCATACCTCAGGATCTGTGTTTTTACTAAGTACTAATATTTACTGTTCATAATGGCTCTGCACTTAAACTAGACATGGCCTACATAATTTAACATATGAACATATATACCTGCTGAAGGTAGTATCAACAGAATGTGAAAAAGATTAAATGTTTTTTTTTCAAATCTTTATCTTTTCTGATCTTTGTACCATTTATTAACACAACTTAACTTTAACAGCTGCCTTAAAGTGTTTTAAATGATTTAAATGAGAACCCTAAATAAACTTAAAGGTCCCATATTATGCTAAATCGACTTTTCTGAGCTTTTAACCATGTTCTAACGTTGTTTCTACCTCAAACACATACCCAAAGTTGTGTTTTGTTTCATTCACGCATGTTTAAGTAACTTATTTAGTTTGAGGTACAGTCCTTTCAACGAGCTGTTTCACGCAATGACGTCAAAATGTGAAATAAACCACTCCTCTCCAGGAAGTGCTCCTCCACACTCCTCCAGCCCCTCTCTCCTGAACTGTCAACAAGTGCCGTGCTCTGCAGCTCAGACACAGAGAAGCATCGCTGCTACTGTGTTAGCTTACTTACCGTCAGCAACATGTATTACTAACAAGTATTACTGCATAGCTCTATATATTGCTAGGCTACTTTATTATAGTTCTTTCAATACACTGCACAACAGCTACCTTAGGAGTCTCCAGGCAGCATACATTCTCAACTTCAGTAGGCATTGTACGGCCATTTACACATGTGCACCTATAAACAGAAGCAGTTAACATGCGTTATGCTACGGGCTATACCATAGAAACATACACAATAAACAGTTTCTCATTTACCAAGCAGAAACGTCTTGTAGAAGCCTTCGAGGTCTTTGTGTTTGCTCATGTTCTTCGAACTCAGAATCAGACTCTGGGTCGAAGATATACGGCTCAGTTACTCTCAAAGCCATTGCTGAAAAAGTTATTACTACGATGTACCATGTTTACTTCAGTCTGTTTCCAGCGTAGCTATAGCATGACGTCATGAGTGGGCGGAGCCAACACGGGAGAGCTGAGCCTTAAAGTGACAGCGCCAAATCAGACCGTTCACTTTGGACTCATGATGAGAGCTCATCCAAACCGCTTGTTTAAGATAAATAGTGTGTGTTTCATGTTGCAAAACGTGATATGGTAACCTAAATGTATCCAAAATACACTGTATAATGTTCAAAATAGTATAATATAGGACCTTTAAGGATTTTATGCTCAGGCCACAATTAGGAAGTCATGTGAAAAATAAGTGCAATAAAATGAAAAATAAGGCTGTGCATTGTTAATTTTTAATTGACTGCAAACAGTGACAGCACCTGTGGAAAGTATGGTGTAAAAATATATTTTGTAATATATAGTACATTAGGATAGCATTTCTGTAATGTACATGAATAAATGCTTATTATTCTATGTTGTGTAAAATGTCTGTGATGAAATATGAAATAGAAGATGGAAGTGGCAGGAGTCTGGTCTCCAACCTGCACTGGTCAGGTTTGTCTGGATAACTTCCTTCAGGAAACAATACACAGACAAGTCAATTTGAAATTTAATTCAACAATGGCCCAATTATATTGACTGGTCTATTTTAAGATCCTGGGTACAAAAGCCTCAGTATACCTTTTCTTAATATTTGTTTCTGCCCGGTTTCGAACCGTGTGTGATCATCAAAAGCCTAAGTCTGTACTTTGAATTCACTAACTTTCCAGATTCATTTCTTTGCAGCAGTATGATCTTCAAAGGTCACTAGGCTTTTGTAAAATAATGGTCTAAGAAGTCTTACTGAACAACTCCCAACCAGTGTGGTCTAGTACAAGAGCGAAGCTCCCCGTCGGGGAATCGAACCCCGGTCTTCCGCGTGACAGGCGGAGATACTGACCACTATACTAACGAGGACTTGAAAGCCAGTTCATCCTACCTCCTTTTTTTAAGCCTGCTTGCCCTTTTGCCAACATTTTATTACAACAGATTTCCACAATTTCACTCTTCCTGCTGAAACACTTAGTTTGATCAGTGCAGTACATTCAAAATCTTGCTAACTGCATCATCTCATGTCAAGGCTGTGACGAGATGCTGAGTGTATCTCTCTGAGGCCTCAGCAGGACCAGCTTTGAAAGAGATGCTGATTCATGGTCTGCACCATTCTTAACGTTCAGCTGATAAGTACTTTGCATTTATCTCAGAAACAATCTCAGTTGCAATCTTTGACAGAAAACAATCATTTTGCAATCAGTTGTATCAGTGCAAACTGCTCTTTTGTTCAGTTACATGTAATTGCTACACATGCTTTTAGCAAGTGTGATCAAAAAGTTTCTTTACGATTTCAAACCGGGGAGCTTGCATGTGTGACTTTGAGAGATCTAAATCCTGGCTACAACAACTTGAGTATGACTGTTCCTGGTTGTAATAACTGCAAACTCAAAGCAGACTGCGGCAATATTGCACTTCTTGTCACTATACTTTCCACACAGAACCGTTTCCAGTTCCTTCAGAAACTTGTTGTGAGTGTTGGATGGCAAAGGAGCACTGTGTTTAGAGTTTTTTCCAACACTTTCAGCTGTTCTTCTCAATTTCAGGTAATGACTAAAACTGGTACAATTGGGTCTTTGGCTTAATGAGCTAGAATGATAAATCATGCTTTTTAAAAAACACTAAGTGTTCCTGCCCGGTTTCGAACCGGGGACCTTTCGCGTGTTAGGCGAACGTGATAACCACTACACTACAGAAAACTGGAAGTAGATGCTCTGGTCTTGTGTCTTTCCCAAAACTGCTACACACCTCCTAAAAGCCTAACTGGGTACTATGAATCTACTAACTTTCCAGATCGGGCCACAGATATGTGCTCTACAGACCATGTTGCCACACCGTGAAAAATGACCAAGTGTGGACACATTGCAGCAGTGTGAAGAGGGGGCCCTTAATAAAATTGCTCGATGCAGTGCATTTTGTCTGGGACCCTTCTCCCGGAGAGGCTTCTGCTCCAGCTCTCCATCATCCAGGCCCCGGTTGTGGGGGACTACACTGGCCCGGTTCAGTGGCTCCAGTACATTTGAAGATAAGTCAAGATAAGACGAGACAAGTAAGAAATGGTGGGCATAAAGACACAAACATATATCCAGTCTTAGAAGCGCTTTTGATGCGAATAAAAATCCCAAAGAATTTCCAAAATACAATTACATGGCCCTCTGAAGAAGGACTCTAGTGCCGCCCGGTTTCGAACCGGGGACTTTTTGCGTGTGAGGCAAACGTGATAACCACTACACTACAGAAACTTCCGCTAACAGCCTAGGCCTTGCGTCATTTCCAAAAATGCTACAACAGATTTCCACAATTTCACTCTTCCTGCTGAAACTCTCAGTGCAGTACATTCAAAATCTTGCTAACTGCATCATCTCATGTCAAGGCCGTGACTAGATGCTGAGTGTATCTCTCTGAGGCCTCAGCAGGACCAGCTTTGATAGAGATGCTGATTCATGGTCTGAACCATTCTTAACATTCAGCTGATAAGTACTTTGCATTTATCTCAGAAACAATCTCAG
The DNA here is from genome assembly GCA_036850595.1 of Rhyacichthys aspro. NCBI lineage: Eukaryota > Metazoa > Chordata > Actinopteri > Gobiiformes > Rhyacichthyidae > Rhyacichthys > Rhyacichthys aspro. Next base: position 5,156 of record JAWCTZ010001002.1, on the reverse strand, counting down.
TTGCAATCTTTGACAGAAAACAATCATTTTGCAATCAGTTGTATTAGTGCAAACTGCTCTTTTGTTCAATTACATGTAATTGCTACACATGCTTTTAGCAAGTGTGATCAAAAAGTTTCTTTACGATTTCAAACCGGGGAGCTTGCATGTGTGACTTTGAGAGATCTAAATCCTGGCTACAACAACTTGAGTATGACTGTTCCTGGTTGTAATAACTGCAAACTCAAAGCAGACTGCGGCAATATTGCACTTCTTGTCGCTATACTTTCCACACAGAACCGTTTCCAGTTCCTTCAGAAACTTGTTGTGAGTGTTGGATGGCAAAGGAGCACTGTGTTTAGAGTTTTTTCCAACACTTTCAGCTGTTCTTCTCAATTTCAGGTAATGACTAAAACTGGTACAATTGGGTCTTTGGCTTAATGAGCCACAATGACAAATCATGCTGTTTAAAAGCCATTAAGTGTTTCATGCCTGGTTTCGAACCAGGGACCTTTTGTGTGTTAGGCGAATGTGATAACCACCACACTACAGAAAATGGAAGTAGATGCTCTGGTCTTGCGTCTTTCGCAAAACTGCTGGTGGCCCCGGTACTTGCCAATGAGGACGCCTGCAAAAAGAAAAACAGTCAAGAACAACAGTCGCAGGGTGAGACAGAGACAGAGAAGCAAAAGAGCAGGGTATTCACTCAGAGCTGCCACCTGGTCAGGGAGGGGGTGCGCCTCCTGTTGGGTGAATGTCAACAGTTGGGGTGTGAGGGTCTGGTCCCGGGGGCCCTCGCCGGCCTGTTTTGCCTCCAGCTCCGCCACCCCCTTTCTGGGGGAGCGTAGTGCAGACAGGAGTCTGCCGGTGACCTGAGCCCGCAACCTCCTCCGAAGCCGGTGGTAGCGGCGAGTAAGCGTTCTGAGGGACGAGCTCAGAGTGTCCACCTGCTTCCTCAGTTCCGCTACCAGCTCCCGGCACCGAGGGTTGTCACAGGCCTGCTCCTCTGCCTCCTCACTCCTCTCCCTCTCCTCCAGAGTGGCAGGGGGTCATCCTGTTCAGCCTGGTCCAGGGTGGACACCATTGCCACCACGGGGTAGCTGGCCCGCTGCGGCCTTCAGCTCTGTGTTGCCGATCAAGTGGTGGTGCATCCTGGTCATGGACTTTTCACAGGCGGCACAGGACAGACGCCCTTGTGGATGTCCACACTCCCGGAGGTCATGGAGAGGAGGAGCTTGTGCTTCTCTTTGTTAACCACCTTGTGGCTTACTGTAAAGTGCTGGTTGAGCTGGTGGTAATCATGGTGACACAAGGGACATTCCTCCAAAGCCATTCTAAAAAGCAAATCAACAATAAACTTTTAATAAAGGCTGTAGTGTACTTGTTTATTTAGTGTACAGGGAAATAAATGACACATGGGATTTGTAAAGGTAAATCAAACACATCAGAATCAACCTTTTATTTTTTTGTTACAGACCAGATTAGTGAAAAGACAAGAAGATAACAGAAATATAATAAATAAATATCAAAATACATTCACAAAAGTTAAAATAAACAAGCATTTTATAATAATAAAAGGAAATTAAGAGAAGCAATCTCTTTACAAAATATAAGAAATATCACTCTCCAAAAGAAATTTTATATATATATATATAAACAAAAAAGAAATGAGCTGTAATAGTGATAAGACATATAAGATATAATATAATGCAATTGCTTCCTGTGACGTCTGCACAGAAAAAAGGAACAAGAGGCACAACTGCAAAGAAAAAAATCTAAGAAAATCCAAAAGTGTGGACCCTGACCATGAGTAACACCAGGATAATCACAGAAAATTCTAACAGGACAAACGCATGTTCAAAAACAACAACAAATTCACTAAATGCTCCTTTAAATGGTCAGAATTCAGGTGAGAGCAGTACCTTACAGTAGAAGTAGAGAGCAGGGATGTATATGAGCTTCAACAGGAGGATGAGCGCCACCCTCAGGACAAACAGTAACTTTTATATTAATGACTCTAATCTGTCTAAAAGCTGATGCTGTCTGATACGCCCAAAAACATAATCCTGATTTTCATTAAAATGATATTTAACAATCTCAGTAATTCTCCAGTTTGTCTCACCTCCTCAGACGACTGCTGTGAACAGAATATATGTCAGATAATGCTATGGCACTTGGAAGCATGCTTGCATTGAAAAAACACAAACATTATGATGGATTAAGAGTTGTTGGTGCATAAATACTTGTTATTTTCCTAAGAGTAACTGTGTGGTCAACTACATAGAATGTCTATGAGAAAAGCATTTTGAGAAACATAGTTACTGCCACTAGCATGTGTTAGAAAACAGTCTACAAAACAAATAAATGACTGCAATAGTGTGTGTGAGGCTCTAAAGACAACCTCTGGATTTACTTGGAACTCACACACAAAGCAGCCAATGCGAAACCAATGATCAGCCAGTGATCACACATTACAGTCTTTTCAAATTGCAACTTGTGAACTGTTACTGCACTGTTACTGCTCAAAGCCGGTTTGCACAGTTTTTTTATTTCAAAGTGTCTGTGGAGATTCTTATTCATCCAGGACAAATTCAAGATGGTTTTGACAAACCTACGTCCAGATGTCAAAACTTTTTCTTGATATTTCACAGTATTTTTCTCTGCACAAAAATGAAAACAGTTTACATGACTTTTTAACTTGGTCTTATCCTCAGTGTGAGCTAATTAAAACTACTGTCTTAACCTTACATATTTATACAACCAGCATTTCCTTTTCTTCTGTTTGTGGCTGTGACCTGTTGCTTCTGTTTCTCTGCAGGAAAGGCTTTTAGTCTCTTAACCACATGTGGGCCACATAAGGACCATAAGACTTTGCCTGAAGTCAGCCATAGGCATTCCATATGAGAGCCAGATATGAGCCACAGTGAGAACTTATATTTGGCTTAGTCTTGGCTGAGGTCTGGCTTTGTTATAATTGAGTCTCTCCGTCACACATTTGACCCGTCATTTACTTAGGTATGTGGCCCAAAGCTTTGCTGTTCATTTGGCCCACATATTAAATCATTATGCTAATAATTATGTATTATTTGAAGTTTCCCTGTGTGTGACAGATCAGAGAGATGCCACTGAGAGAAAAATCTTTTCTCCAATAAGAAACAGAGTCGCAGGATTCCAGGTTAATAAGATTTACTTGCAGCAAGGAGTCAATACAATCACAAAAGGTAGAGTAGCATTGACTGACTACACAGAGTCAGTACTTTGATTAAATACAGAAGAGTGGGCAACGCCTGAAATACAGAGCAATAGGTCAGAATGACATTGTGTAGAAAGATATAAGGAATGGAAGATCCCATTATTTTGGCTCATAACCAAACATTCTTGTTCACTTCCAGTTTCTCACATAAAACACCTCTCCACTCTCAGGCAGCTTTGTGACAGTTAAATATCATTTTTCCAACACTTTATCTATAGTTCATGTGTAAATGGAAAATAAAGGTCTTTTTAAATATATTTGCAAGGCTCCTGGGTTTTCGCATTATATGAACTAAAAGATCATGGAAGCATTTTAAATCTACTGTTTGAATATATTCACGTTATATGCTTAAACATTGCTGTTATTATTATCATATGAAATAATAATGAGGCTTTATTATTTTACTGTCAAAAGGTGCCTCTCTCAAATACTGAAGCCTTAATGTACACAAGCTGCAAATTAGGGACAGCTATTTAAACAAATATGAAGGAAATAATGAAATATGTTTGGAAAAGACAGTTTAATTTTTAACAGAGCTACAATGGTTTATCAAAGATAAAATTTTGCTCATGCTCTGCTCCAGTCTTTTTGGTGAGTAAAATTCACATTGTATGTTTGCTGAAGTCTTTATTAGCAACTTATCTTAGGAGCTATGCTAACAACCCTTAAGGCTATTACCAGAGTTACTAAAGCAGTTAAAACCAGTCTCAAAATGAGATGGAAAAGTCTTATATATTTTGTTTGAAGGAATATTTCTATGATCATGTTAGATCTTGGGAAGTGCAGTCTCATATAAAAAGTGGTGGCATTATTTTAATAGTTTATTAAGACAGTAAAATGTTATTATTTTCTAGTAGTAGTTAGTAGTAGTAGTAGTAGTTAATGTAAAGCCAGGACATTACTGTGATTAGACTAGTTTTATAATATTGACTGGAATTATTCTCTAAGACTAAATTTATTTGTTTTAAACATAATACAATATTTTTTGATTAGACAAAATTGAGGTTAATGATGCAGTACTGCAATGCTTTACTCCCTCATGAAGATTTAAATCTTATTGCTATTTTTTTTTTTTAAAAGGCTAAGTTTTATATTGCAAAACAGTAATCCTATAATCACAGAAAAAAGACTGACATGAATCTATATTAATGTTTCATTCTTAAAACAGACCAATCAATATAACTGGGCCATTGTTGAATTGTATTTCACATTGTATTTCACTGACTTGACTCCTGCCACTTCCATCTTCTATTTCATATTTCATCACAGACATTTTACACAACATAGAATAATAAGCATTTGTTTGTGTGCATTACAGAAATCCTAATATACTATATATTACAATTCATATTTTTACACCATACTTTCCACATGTGCTGTCATAGTTTGCAGTCAATTAAAAATTAATAATACACGGCCTTATTTTTCATTTTATTGCACTTATTTTTCACACAACTTCCTAATTGTGGCCTGAGCATAAAATCCTTAAGTTTATTTAGGGTTCTCATTTAAGATCATTTTAAAACACTCTCAGGCAGCCGTTAAAGACATAAGTTAAGTTGTGTTAATAAATGGTACAAATCAGAAAAGATAAAGATTTGAAAAAAAAACCCAAACAAACAACATATTTAATCTGTTCACATTCTGGTTGATACTACCTTCAGCAGTTAATTACTGGGAGTACGTTTTTATCAAAACAGATTCATGTGTTAAATTATGTAGACCATGTCTAGTTTAAATGCAGAGCCATTATGAACAGTAAATATTAGTACTTAGTAAAACACAGATCCTGAGGTATGGCAGATATAATCTTTATTTTCAGGGCGCTGCAGGTGAAGCTGGTTCACATTCTTCTCTGTCACTGGTTTGACACTGGTCTAATCTTCTCATGTAACTGCTCCACAGTGGTTCACAGTCGTCCAGC
>JAWCTZ010001001.1:0-26448 GCA_036850595.1 Rhyacichthys aspro | reverse complement strand
TAATATACATATTTGTGTAGCTTGTGTGTTTTATATTAAATTTTAGGCCTAATATCCTTGATTGGAGGAAGACAGTGAACATGAAGAAGAAACAGAATGACACAAAGCAAAAAGAACTGAGTTATAGATAGATTTTTCAGTTTTGAAAGACAGGAACTGTTTTTTACAGTAACCCACCTGCTCTGCTGTTCTCTCTGACAGTGGCGTTGTACACCTTCTCTGTGAACTGCAGCCGTTCACGCTCCCCTGGAGGTGTATGAAGACCAGGCAGGTGGAGGTCAGCGGCGGTCTCCCTCGGTCCGACACCACCACCTGCAGCTTCCTCCCCGACCCCGCCCTGACTCTCCTCTCAGCGATCTCTCCCGTCGTCAATATCGAACAGGTTCTCTCGTCCGACAGCTCGAAGCGCACCGTCCCGTTCTCGCCCTGGTCTCCGTCTGTGGCGTCACCGTGGCTACGACCTGGACTGGGGAGGGTCCCAGGATACCCAGGCGTTAACGGGGTTGCGGGTACAGACCGGAGCGTTGTCGTTGGCGTCTTCTACTTGTATCGTGAGCGAAACGGGCGGAGCTGAGCGGGCCCGGTGCAGCCGCCGTAGCCACCGCTCGGACGCTGGACTGGCTCGACTCTCTCTGTCCAGGGGCCTCGTCAGTACGGACCACTCCGTGAAGGGTCCACGGAGAACCCCCTGGCTGCTGTCCTCCGTCAGCGAATACGTGACCTCCCCGTTGGAGCCCAGGTCGGGATCCAGCGCGCTCAGTCGGACCACCTCGGCTCCGGCCGGTAAACCCTCGCTGACGGAGGCGTGGTAGGACTTACGGCCGAACGTGGGCGTGTTGTCGTTCTGGTCCAGCAGCACCAGGTGGAGCTGGGTGGATGAGCTCAGAGGGTTGGGGCCGTAGTCGTGGGCCTGGATGGTGAGGGTGTAGTTCTCCGTCTCCTCTCGGTCCAGGACTTGAGTGGTGCTGATGGCGCCGGTGAAACTGTTGATAGTGAAACGGCCTCTGTAGTCCTCGCCTGAAACCGTAACCAATAATTACATTTTAACTACTCATTTCTATTCTACTTTCTACTTTCTATCGGTTTCTATCAGCAATAAAACTCACACAAAACTCATTTACTCTGGCTCGCTCCACAGTGAATTTCCATAATCAGTTAATCTTTTTCCCGCTGCGTTGTCTTTAGATGCAACTACAAATCAAAACGAGCAGCAGCAAAATGTTCTCTCACAGACAAATGCTAGGCCTTGACATAAAACCCTGCCAACTCACAAAAGAAGTGATAGAAGGAATAGTTCTAGCATGATCAACACGATTGAAAGGATGAATGATAGAAGGAATAGTAATAGAGTGATTGAAGGGTGAGGTAATAGTTACGGTGCACGTTTCCTTCTATATTGGTATTTTCTTTGCTCCCATGTATCATTAAATGTTGGTTTTTTGTTTGTTTGTGTTTATTCTTTCCATCGTGATGTATTCTGTGACTGTATTTTTTCATTGAGTGATATTGGATGGTTATTATTTTGTGCTTTTGTGCTGAATATCTCTGCCCTTCTGGGTAACAAAGGTAAGTTGAAATTTAAGTGTTCACATTGTGTTAAATCATTTAGTTTTATTGAATATCCAGGATTCTATTCTGACAAAATGAATCCTGAAACTTTCTAAACCCAACCTGGATGGACTGGTCTCGTGACTTAGACTTTGGACTCGAATTACAGTAAAAATGACTCGAAACGGACTTGGCTTGAATATTTTTTTTACTCTGATCACTTTGCTCAACTTAAAGTAGTAACCAATTCATCTTCATGTGTTTATTAATCGACTCTAAATACAGCATTGACAGTGTTTCGCCTTGTATGGAGTAGTGAATGGTTCCGTTCTCTCCGTGGTCCGGTCGGAGGCCTGGACGGTGTGGACGACCCGGGGCAGGTTTTCGGCAGACTGATCTGAAACGCGACTGCATGAACTCCGGAGGGTTGTCCTATCGTCCAGCACCGTACACAGCACCGTGGCCGTACTGGACAGAGGCCGAGAGCTGCTGTCACGAGCCTGGACTGAAAAAAACACAAATAAACCGTCAGTAAATGTGTTCTTTTTGTTCACCCAAAGGAAACGGTTAAGCTCTTATCCAGGCAACATTCAACATTCCAACTCTCCCATTATTATATTATTTGCTTATTAGATTTAATTGTTGCTCGTAATACAGAGCGTGCAAATATTATGATTCCACATCTGAAAGCAGTTTATCGCCGAGCGCTGCCGAGTCGTTGGACGTAATTGCTGCGTGCCCATGAGAGAGAAAGCAAACGTGGGGAATCCGGCCGAGGTTAGCTCCGGCGTAGAGTCTACCGTTTCATAAATGAGCCTCTGCCCCGGTCCACGAGGCAGAGCCGGGTCTTTACGACTGTTGCAGCGAAGCATGACGAGAGAGAAAACAGAGCCAGAGGGCAGGGACCCAGGAAATGTCTGTGTTTGATCCAGACTTCTGCGTGTTATTTTAAGATGTAATAAATGTTTATATTCATTCCATATTTTCATAACGTTTTAGTGTCAGGGCTTTACGAACAAGGACGTAGAATATAGAAATATGTTCAAGGTTAAGCTTGTAAAGTATGTGGGTGTAAACTAAGGTCACTGAAGGGATTCTTTTATGTGTTTATAAAGATTTGTTTTCTCATGTCAGTATTATTCAAGTATGCTGGCTGCTGTGTTGTTTAACATTAGCAGATGTTGCAAAAATGCTAAACGAGCCAACGAGAACTGCTTATTTTTCTCTAATTTCAACACTAAGTCGGTTCATTCATATTTTTAGCCACATGTTTGTCTCTCAACCAATCACTGTTTAGCTGTAATCATCCCCTTTTACAAAGAAAAAAAAAGATATTTGCGTAAAGTTGTCTTCAATTACACAAATGCAGATAAGATTCACCGTAATGTGTTTCTACTGTGGATCGTCAGTCAATTTAAGGTGTAATATAATCGCCGTACATCGTCTTTCCTATTCTGTAAAATGTTAACCTAAATGGACATAAACGGACTGAACTGTTGTACCTCGGAGAGTGAAATGCTGCTGCTCCTCTCGGTCCATGTAGGACGTGGTGGTGATGAGGCCGGTGTAAGGGTTGATGCTGAACAGTTCGTAGCCAGGTCCAGGAAGTAGACTGTACCACACCACAGCGTTCTCCTCTGGAAAACACAACCCTCACATCATGATGAAACTATATCAAACATCCCTTTAGAAGACGATATGAGATGATCAGATATTCAAAGATATCTTGAAAACGTCAATGTAAACAAAGATAGTCTTGATGTTCTGCTAAAATACGTTCAAAAACTTGCAATAAAGAGATATAAATACAAGGCGTTTTAAATCATTTCCAGAAGATAGAATGGTGAGTCTGTGTGGCTCAAATAAATAGTCCATTTACCACATTATTAGACTTTTAGAGTGTCTTTCCCTTTGTATTCTCACAGAAGCTGTAAACACCAAAGTGCACTGTAATTCAGAGTTCTGTGTCATCCTTTGCAGATGTACATTCTTGCAAAATGCTGCCACCTGGTGCTGATATGTGAAATGAGTTTTTAAAATGCCGAATGTATCCTAAAAAATCAAAAATCACAGTGAATAATGCTTTCTATTCATTTCAAGCGTCTTGGTGTTTCCAGCTGCTTCTGTTATCGGTTTTCTAAATCAAAAACAGAACGGCAATCTCAGACACCGTGTCTACCTTTTTATCTAAGCCGTCTACTGCCAACGTCCTCCGACAATGGCTGGGGATTTCCCATTTCACAACATCTGCTATAAAACAATACTCGGTTCACAGTTCAAACGATTAGTTTTATGAAAGTGCAAGTGCAGAGAGTTAGCGCTTGAGCAGAACTCGGTCTGAACATCTGGACGGATCTGCATCGTGGAGTGAAAACTTTAAAGGGATTCAGTAAAAATCAGGTGAGCGGTATTTATTGGTGAAAGGTTAAAAATACACAGTTGACGTGTTCTGTTTGAGGAGGAAACATGCTGGTTTTACTGAAGAGAGTTGATACAAGATGCATTTATTTACAGCAATAAGTGGTTTGTTAGAAAAATGGCAAGAAATGATCAACTACATTTTCACTTTTACCTCAGTTTATTAATGAAAAAGAGTTACTTTAACTCCATAACCACATTGTGACATTTATTTTTATGTGCAATTTTAGTTAATTAGGAGTAGTCAGCTCTTCTTCTTCACACAAGAAGGTCGTGGGTTCGATCCCCGACTGTAACTGTGGCTTCTCTCTGACTTCCTCTCACCGTCCAAACACCTGCATGTTCAGCTGAATCGGTGACTCTAAAGTGCCCCTAGTGGATGAATGTGAGCGTGAACGGTTGTCTTGCCCCGTCTCAGGCCCAAAGCTGCTGGGATAGGCTCTAGTCTCCCACAAACCCCCAAGGAGACCAAGCGGTAGAAGATGAATAAATAAATTTTGGTTGATAACTCTGAACGGTTCTTAAAATGCTGTTAATGTGCACAAGACAACATCCCCTGTATTGTTAATTTATTGTAATTTAGTTATTTTCTTTCTGATCTATCCTTTTTTATTTGACAACATTAGTACTTCTGGTTGAGCAGAATTGTGTTGTACCTTCCTCCGGCCGTCACTTAAATTTTAAAGGCAAACATGAAGTTACACTGACAGCTTTGTAACGCTTCTGACCGAGTTTTAAACAAGGTAAAAGCGGAGAATGCTAATGTGAGAATACGGTACGCTTGATGTGATAAAACTTGACCTATAAATGAAACGTAAAACCCAAAGTTGTCCCCTTGAGACCTCCAGAACAGACGCCTTTATTCAAATCCCCCTCAAATCTACGAACGTCTGCTGTGTTTAGTAAAATCCGGGCCGAGCGCTACGGAGGTTAGCCGTCACACTTGTTGAACTGGAAACAGAGTCGCTAAACAACGGTCATCTTTGGAGAGAAATGGGGAAGGGGGACGAATGATAATCAAATAAGACTGGTGGGAGCGCGGGCCGAGCTCCGGGACAGCGCCGATTCTAAGAAGCACACGAAAACACGAGGCCTATTGGCACAGATGGCTTGGATTATGGAAATCATCTCGAGACAGAGCCTTGCCGATCTCCCACCGGACTCGTGTGCTTGCTGTTCTTGGACAATTCTCACCCCCAAGAATGTTAGTTCACATCGAAAGGGGGTCCCGGGGCCGCTACCTCACTGTCATCGCGGCCGGGCCAAACAGGATTTAAGAGGCCCGGCTCGCTACACGTTCAAATAAACACGGCTCGCGGGCAGATTTGCACGTACGATTAGAGGTCAGATAAAATAAAAGAGTCGGCGGGATGTACGGTGAAGTGGGACGACGCGGCGGGATGAGGGCAAAGGGTGGTTTCAATTAAGCCGCTAATGGGGTGAAACTAAACACACGGAGGGCTTGATTCGGTGCACGGCTCGAGTTGAACCTAAACATGAAAAGGCTGCTGCTCAGCTTTGTTTTATCATGTGGAGCTGCCATTTATGAAAACAAAAGGGAAGTATTCTGTTCACTGAGGCAGCACATGGCAGGGCTTTGGATTTTCTGATATAACAGTATGAACATTTGTCCTTTTGGATATAATGTATGATTTTTACTACATTTACGTCTTGATTAGGCCGTCTAACTGGACTTCTGTCTTCAGTACGTTTACAAACAGTGCTCCATTAAACCCTCGCAGCTCCATTTCTTTTTTGTCCAAGATTACATGAATGAGAGAGAATTTAACCTAATTTAACCTCAAAAGAGAAGCTAACGTTAAAACTGACTTGTTTGTAGCGTTAAATGCTAATAAACTCGACTGATTTATAAAATAATCATGGATACATTTAGAAATAACAATGATAACACTCTTACGTTATGAGTTAAAACACATTAACACAATAAAATAAGAAGAAAAAGAAGACAACTGGGCCTTCTGAAAGCACATGAACACATCATGAGCTATGACACATTGACTATGTTTTTCTTTTTTAAAAGTTTACAAAACGCATTTTGCCGAATTTGCTATGATTTTTTGCATTTTGGGTGGCTCCATGTGAAAGCAGATCATGTTTTAACGTTGTCATGTCAGCGTGAATCTGCAACGGCATGACTATTGAGTGTTTTTGGGCCCAAAGAAAATTAAAATGAGCCAAACTGAGCAGAAAGTATAAAGCAGTCTGTATGGAAGAGGAGAAAACTGGTTAAGAATAGCTCCAAAAGATGGGAATCCTCTGTTGAACTGTTGACAATCCAGGTGCTGTGTCCAGGAGAGGGCGCTGTCCCATTTATTTAAAGGACAGGGATTGTTTTATGTTGTTATTGAGTTAAATGAGTGGAGCTGGTTTGTTGTGAAGATCCAATGACGTCCTCTGTTCCTTTGTCCTTATGTCCAGCTCTTTTCATGACCTCACAGATGACATATCCATTATTATGTATTTTAATTCTTCTTCAAAACAAACTAAACTGATCTTTTAACTTTTATTCTCCAGTTTAATCACATGCTTGTGCTGCCATCTACAGACAATAGCAGAACATTGCCTTATTGTTTGTCTTTTATTGCTTATTTTCTTACTAATTCAGGTAATTGTTCAAAAAAAACCTTCACAAATCAGAAAGTTGTACTAAAAGGCTCTAACTAACACTATGCAGAGCTGCTTTAGGCATATCAAAATAAAACCTGCTTAAATCCAAATAAATTCTGCTCAAATTCACCCAAAACCTGCTCAAATCCAAATAAAACCCGTTCAAATTCACCCAAAACCTGCTCAAATCCAAATAAAACCTGTTCACATTCACCCAAAACCTGCTCAAATCCAAATAAAACCCGTTCAAATTCACCCAAAACCTGCTCAAATCCAAATAAAACCCGTTCAAATTCACCCAAAACCTGCTCAAATCCAAATAAAACCCACTAAAATTCATCTAAAACCTGTCCAAATCCATACAAATCTGCATGATAGCCCTAAACAATTAATGATGGCCAAGTGTAAAAGATCAGATGTATGAAATCTCATTTGTGTTTGTGTATTTTAATTTGGACTGACCCTATGTAGTCAATATTCAGAGTTAAGTTAAAGTTAGCGGTTTATAATCTATCAGTAATCTCACAGGAAAATGACGGATGATTATTAGTTTTATAAGAGCGAGTGAGTATTACCTGAATCGTGATCGGAGGCGGAGACCCGGACCACGGCCTCTCCCGGGTCTCTGTTTTCGGCCACAGTGGCGTTGTAGACGGCGTGTTGGAACAGCGGCGCCTGGTCGTTGACGTCCCCCACCTCCACGGTCAGGGTCTGAGTGGACGACAGCGGGGGCCGGCCGCGGTCCACCGCTCGGACGGTCACGCGGTGCACTCGCTGTGTTTCATAATCCAGAGGAACGGCCAGAAACAACAGGCCTGAAAATACAGAAGGACTATAAATATCACTGATAGAAACAAGTTATTAGCTATTAGCTATTTGGAAAAGTTCAGGTTACTGGTTGCTAGTTTGAAGGGCTGCACTGTATGAGAAAAACATGGATACCAAATTATTTATACTACAAGACTAAACCAGAACTAAACCAGGACTAAACCAGAACTAAACCAGGACTAAACCAGAACTAAACCAGGACTAAACTAAGACTAAACCAGGACTAAACTAAGACTAAACCAGGACTAAACCAGGACTAAACCAGGACTAAACTAGGACTAAACTCAGACTAAACCAGAACTAAACCAGGACTAAACCAGGACTAAACTAAGACTAAACCAGGAATAAACAGGACTAAACCAGGTCTAAACTCAGACTAAACCAGGACTAAACCAGGAATAAACCAGGACTAAACCAGGACTAAACCAGGATTAAACCAGGACTAAACCAGGACTGAACCAGGATTAAACCAAGACTAAACCAGGAATAAACCAGGACTAAACCAGGATTAAACCAGGACTAAACCAGGACTGAACCATGATTAAACCAGGACTAAACCAGGACTAAACCAGGATTAAACCAGGACTAAACCAGGACTGAACCATGATTAAACCAGGACTAAACCAGGACTAAACCAGGACTGAACCAGGATTAAACCAAGACTAAACCAGGAATAAACCAGGACTAAACCAGGATTAAACCAGGACTAAACCAGGACTGAACCATGATTAAACCAGGACTAAACCAGGACTAAACCAGGATTAAACCAGGACTAAACCAGGACTGAACCAGGATTAAACCAGGACTAAACCAGGAGTAAACCAGGAATAAACCAGGACTAAACTCAGACTAAACCAGAACTAAACCAGGATTAAACCAAGACTAAACCAGGACTGAACCAGGATTAAAAAAGGACTAAATCAGGAATAAACCAGGACTAAACCAGGACTAAACATCTATCCCAGGAAAAAAATAACAAGATTTTATTGAAAATAATGTATTTTGGCAAAAGACAAATGAATAAAACATTTAGTTTGATCTTAAACTGCTGATAAAAATACATTTACCAAGCTTGAATGAGAATGGTACAATACAGTTTAATATATGTAATTCACTCATTCATTTTCTACCGCTTATCTGGTGGTCTGGTGGCTGGAGCCTATCCCAGCAGCTTTGGGCCTTAGGCGGGGTACACCCTGGACAGTGGCCAGTTCACTTTTCTATTGGGCTCTTTTGAGGCTTGTCTTATCTGTCCTGACTTGTACCTGTTTTTTCGTCCAGTGTGAAGACCCCGTCCTTGTTTCCTGCCATGATGACGTAGGACACCACCCCGTTATCCCCTTCGTCTCCATCAATGGCCACAAAATGATGCAGAAGACTCCCCACGTCCGCGTCCTCCATCACCTGCACCGCGTCCGCCGACACCAACACGGGACGGTTGTCGTTGACGTCCTGCAGAAACACCTGAGCCGTGACCGAGCTGCGCCTGCGCTCCTCCTTTCCTCGGCCCGGTCCGTGGCCGTCACCGTGAAGGCGAAGCCGGGGTGGTCTCGGTCCAGAGGCGCCGCGACCGTCAGACGTCCCGTGTGAGGGTCGATGTGGAAGGGGAAGCGGGGCGAGGACGGTCCGTGGTCGTGTTTGAGCGAGTATTGTAAGGCGCTGTTTGGGAGCGTCCCGTCGGCGTCTCGGGCGTGGAAAGCAAAAGCGAGGGATCCCACCGAGGCGTCCTCTCTCAGTCCAAATGTCACGAGTTTATCGGGGAACCAAGGCGAGTGGTCGTTGACGTCCTCCACGGAGACGCTCACCAGCACGGACCGGTTCAGTCCCAGGTTGTACTCCGTGTCCTCGGCCCGGACCAGGAGCGAGTACTGCGTGGACGACTCGTAATCCAGAGGCTGGTTGATGTAAATGTCTCCGGACGAGCTGTCGATGCCGAAGTGGACGTTCCCGTCCCCTTCAGAGATGAGATAGATGAACCTGCCTTTATCGGAGAGACCGGCCGAACCGATGACCGTCCCAACCTCGGTGTCTTCTCTGACGGTGAAGCGTCTCAGGATTTGGGGAGAAGAGCGAGGGTTGTGGGCCTCTGTTCCATGAACCTACAGAAATATGGCATTTAAACTCAATATAGAGTTAAGACAAAGTATTACAGAATTACTTTGTTCTTGGTCAAATGGTGTAGATGTACAGTCCATGTTTTTCTGTCTGTTTCCTAAAAAAATCCCAAGAAATACACAATAATTAAAAGCGTGGTATACTGAAATACCCCAGTTTAATTGTGGATGTTTATTTAAATATTTGTGATACTGAAACAGGGTTCTTACACCTTTTCTAAGTTTAAATTCCAGCACTTTTCAAGCATTTTCAAGGTGTGTTTTCATGTTTTTCAAGCACAACACTGACGTAAATTACATGTTGACATAAACCGCATGTAGTTTTTCTCATTTAAATCCATTGTGGTATAAAAAGAGACTTAAATTGTTTTAATTCTTGAATACTTTGGAGCACAGACAAGGGACAGTTCACCCAAAAATGAAACTTGTGTGATCAAAAAGATGTTAATTTATTGGATGAAGTAACCCAGCATGTTTTTTTTATCTCTGATCTGCTCCACCAGGGGGCGCACATCCAAAAACACAGACAGATTACTTGTTTTTGTTTATGTGCAAAAGGGAACAAGTACTTTTTAGGATTTTATAAGATAATTTCAAGCACTTTATCCAAAATTCAAGGACTTTTACAACCTTGAAAACACTGAAATTCAAGCATTTTCATAGATTTCAAGCACCCGTAAGAACCAGAATGGTCCATCCAGTCGCCCCAGTTATAATATGGTTTTAAAGTAGTAATAACTTAACATAAATAAGAACGTTGGAGCCAAAATAAGCGACAGGACCTGTACGTGGACGACTGCAGACTCGTCCAGAGGAAGAGCTCCTCCGTCTTTAGCCGTGACTCTCAGAGCGTAGTGTCGCTGAGCGTTGAGGCTGAAAAACTCCGTCGTCCTGATGTCTCCGCTTCTGCCGTCCATCTCGAAGTGAGGAGGAGTCCCGTCGTCTTCATCATCTGACAGAAAAGGACGGAGCGTAACAGTTAATCTGGTGTTACATTACAGCGTGTGAAGAAAATACAGATGTGAAGGTTTATGACGTACCAGGAGTCATCGAGAAAGTGACCGTTCCGTTTTCTCCTGCGTCTGGGTCTTTAGCGAAAACGGTCGTTAGCAGTGAACCTGTCGGGACCCCAGCCCAGATCTGGAAGAATAAACAAGAAATATACAAGTTTAATCCAAAAATGAACCCAATCAGTAATAACTTTGTAGTAGTTTTGTAGTAACTGAGACTTTTTAAATGTCTTGTTTTATTCTCAAAGAGGTCTAGGGATTTTAAATCAAAACCACAGCCTTTATAATTGTATTTTTTCTTAATTTAAAATATATGCCTTTAGCTCTGCCTCCTTGTATCACACACTTGACGTCTGAATGGAACGGAATGGAATAGCATAGCACAGTATAGAATAGCATAGCATAGCATAGCTTAGCATAGCATAGAATGGAATAGAATGGAATGGAATAGCATAGCACAAAATAGAATAGCATAGAATGGAATAGAATGGAATAGCATAGCATAGCACAGCATAGCATAGCATAGCATAGCATAGAATGGAATAGCATAGCATAGCATAGCATAGCATAGAATGGAATAAAATAGAATGAATGGAATAGCATAGCATAGCATAGAACGGAATAGAATGGAATGGAATAGCATAGCACAAAATAGAATAGCATAGAATGGAATAGAATGGAATAGCATAGCATAGCACAGCATAGCATAGCATAGAATGGAATAGCATAGCATAGCATAGCATAGAATGGAATAAAATAGAATGAATGGAATAGCATAGCATAGCATAGCATAGCATAGAATGAATGGAACAGCATAGCATAGAATGGAATAGAATGGAATAGCAAAACATAGAATAGAATAGAATAGAATAGAATGAATGGAATAGCATAGCATAGCATAGCATAGAACGGAATAGCAAAACATAGAATAGAATAGAATAGAATAGAATGAATGGAACAGCACAGCATAGCATAGAATGGAATAGCAAAACATAGAATAGAATAGAATAGAATAGCATGGAATGGAATAGCATAGAATAAAATGAACGGAATAGCATAGCTTAAACTGGAATAGAACAGAATGGAATAGCACAACATAGAATAAAATAGAATGGAATGGAATAGAATAGGATAGCACAGCGTAGCGTAGCATGGAATGGAATAGAATGGAATAGAATAGGATAGAACAGAGAATAGAATAGTCTCACCAATTCATACGACAGATCAAAGACAGACAACATAAAGCACAGTCAGTCAAAAATACGCTTAAACACTGTCCATTTCTGAGGGTTTCATGTTTCTATTTTATTTTAGCTAAGTTTAAAATATCCACTGCACACACTGTAGGACAAACGACTCTATAGCGCCGACCAGAGGCAGGAGCATAGATTAGATGAGTAGATAGAAGTGACACAAAAACATAATGAAACCCTGGTGTGGACCTGAACGCTGAGCTCCTTGTTGGCCGGCAGGTGGATAAACTGTGGAGCGTTGTCGTTGACGTCAGTGACCAGGATGTGGACCGTGGCCGTGGCGTTGAGTCGAGGGTGGCCCTGATCCGTCACCATCACCTTCAGACTGTGCTGACTGTGCTGCTCCCGGTCCAGCGCCACCCAGTGGATGATTTCTCCTGGATGAGAGTAGAAGAAAAGCACCGTTTGAGGTTAATCAGGAAAATATACGGCAACACTTTCAAAGCAAACAGTAAAATTAGCTCCAGAAAATTGTCTTAAACTAATTTCTCAACTTTATCTTATCGCTCTTGATCCCAGACAAAGTGTTATCAGTCAAATTAAGATTTAGTAATGAAAACTAGGTCTGCAAGATATTGGAAAAAAAGATATGCAATAACTATTATGAATATCGCAATAATGATATGAGCTGTGATGGATGTTCTTTGTGTCTTTAATTGATGTGTAAAAGAAATACAAGGCTCTGGACTAACATTTATTCGTCAAAACAGGAGCTAAATCAAGAATAGACGTCTAAAACAGGACTTTTTTTTATTTAAACGCTCCACAGTTTGATTTAATGCTCTGTTTGGAGGAAGTTAATAGTTGTCCATCACATAAAAGACCATAATGTTATTGAGATATAAGTCATTCTTTGTGATATGGATAATATTGAGATAATGATAATATAGTGATAACGATAATATTGCGAAAATGATAATATTGCGATAACGATAATATTGCGATAACGATAATATTGAGATAATGATAATATTGCGATAACGATAATATTGCGATAACGATAATATTGCAATAATGATAACATTGCAATAATGGTAATATTGCGATAACGATAATATTGAGATAATGATAATATTGCAATAATGATAACATTGCAATAATGATAATATTGCGATAACGATAATATTGAGATAATGATAATATTGCGATTATGATAATATTGTGATAACAATAATATTGAGATAATGATAATATTGCGATGACAATATTGCGATAATGATAATATTGCGATAACGATAATATTGCAATAATGATAATATTGCAATAACAATATTGCGATAATGATAATATTGCGATAACGATAATATTGCAATAATGATAATATTGCAATAACAATATTGCAATAATGATAATATTGCAATAATGATAATATTGCAATAATGATAATATTGCAATAACAATATTGTGATAATGATAATATTGCGATAACGATAACATTGCAATAACGATAACATTGCAATAATGATAATATTGTGATAACTTATATATTGTGCACCCCTAACAAAAAGTAAAAAAATAAAATAAAATCCTCAACTATTCTCATCAAATCATTCTAATCGATTACCAATAAAAAGGACAAAGTTCTTTTTGTGCAAAAGTGCATTCTACTCTTTGAGTCTTTAGTGTTGTGGTGGAGGCTCCAGAGCGTCCTGGAGTGTCCTGAAGTGTCGTGAGTATTTAACAGATGGCACTGGCTCAGCTGGAAGCACTAACATGGTTCAGTCACATTAAAGGATCGACTTATGAGGTATTTAGATTTCAATAAAGAAGACATGCAACTTTATTCTAAAACCAGGAGCAAAAAATATTTATATCCTTTATCCAACACAAATAAAAAACTGGTTAAACCAAACCTAAAGTGTTCTTCGTGAGGCAACACTACTCTGTAATAATCTGTTTTAGAGTCTATTTTATAAGCTTTTTTGAAGAAACAGGCTTTGACTTGATTGAATGAGAAATAAAATAAGGGAAAATCATGAAATACTTATATTTACTGTAAACAAAGTGTAAATAAACTCATGATGATAGCGTTGTTAGCGTAAGTTACCAGTTTGGGCGTTGATGCGGAAGAACTTCCCGTCCGACAGCAGGATGTACGACAGCTGAGCGTTCTTCCCCGAATCCTCATCGGTGGCTCTGACAGTTCCCACGAGGCCTTGGGGCGACGTCCCCTCGGTCACGGTGAAGTAGTACACCTCTCTGCCGAACTCCGGAGCGTTATCGTTGACGTCCAGCACCAACACGCTCACGGTGGCCGTAGCCGTGGCGTTCTCCTCGTCGCTCGCCGTCGCCGACACCAGAAAACGATACGACGACTCGGCTTCGTAATCCAGGTTTCGGGACAAGTACAACCATCCTGTCTTGGGATGGACGCGAAACGGAGCCGGAGGGAAGCCAGTTTCGGTCTCAATGGAGTAACTGAGTCCGGAGTTGTGGGACTCTCTGCTCCGGTGCGCCCTCACCTGGATAACTCTGGAATCTTTTCTGTAGCTTTCTCCGATTTCAACTTGGTAAATCAAAGTCTCAAAAGCTAAACTGTCTTCGGCTTTACTTCGGTCGACGTTTACCGTGAGGCTAAAAGTCGACCCGAGTGACGGCTCTCCTTCGTCTTCTGCCACTATTTCCAGTTTGTACGTTTGTATTGGATCCAAGTGTAAACTCTTATTCAAAGTGACCGCTCCGAGGTTGGCGTCGATAACAAAAGTACCGTTTCTGTTATTTCTGAGATCGTACTTGAGTCTCCCGTTAGCGCCGCTGTCGGAGTCGTGAGCGTGTGCGATGAACAGGACGGTCCCCGGGGTCGTGGTCTGGGACAGTCTGATGGTATCGCCGAGTTTAGGGAACACGGGAGCGTTGTCGTTGACGTCGGCGATGGTGACGTTGACCTGAGTGATGCTGTAAACCGGAGAGGCGTCCGTGAAGCACTGAAGAGCCAGCAGGACGTACGGCTGCGTCTCGTGGTCCAGGCGTTTGAGGTTGGAGATCAGACCGGACTTGGGGTGCACCGAGAACCAGCCCAGAGGGTCTCCAGAAGAGATCCGGTAGGATACGGACTCCCAGGAACCTGTCGAGGAAAAGTACTGTTGAATTAGGGCTACGTTTTGATTTTTTTTTTTTTAGATCAGCAACAAAAAAATATATAAAAATAATTTTAAAAATATCCAATTTATTTATTTATTTTCCAGAAATTTTTCTTTATTTTTTGCAGTTTTTTCTCCCAGCCCTAATTCATAGACAAAGGTATGTCCTTGCAAGGCCACCATAGGAGCAGAAAACACCACAGAATCTTGTCTACAGTCTTTACACAAAAAAATGTAAAATAGATGCTAAAATAAATAAATAAATAGTAAAAAAAAATCACGTGCGTTGAAGTGATTAATTAAAGAAATAACACAATAGATGTCTGGAAGTTTAAAAAACTGCTGTTACATTAAATTACACATTCATATTAAACTACATATGATCAGATATAAAAATGTACATTCTGAGAAAACTGTGATGAAATAATTTAAAATAGGTTACATATGATATTTTACATCTAATACTATATCTAAAACAAAATGGTTGCATTTACATATTGTTCTTGCTGCTGATACATATTTTTCAGTCTTAAGTGAGAGTGTAACAGTTGTAGTTACTGTACATTCAGAGCTGAGAGGGATCACAAGGAAAGCAGCTTATTGAGGAGTGTGCAGAAGGTTGGTGTAAGTCAGATAAGCCTCATGACTCCTGCAGGAATCGATTTACCAAGACTTCATGCAGAGGTTACAAAGTCTGATGAGCAATTTGAGTATTTTCCAGATTTCTGTTAAAAATATAATAAGATGTGCCCCAAGTTTCCCCCAAGTCTGATGTGAATAAGTGATAAAAGAGCTCCGTTGTGCTGTTCCTCTTCAAACTAATCACACTATAGTCATTAATCCACATCAACACCAACAGTCTCTAAAGCCACAGGACAGTTGGGGGCGTCCCGAGGAGCCGCCCCCGTCAAACAGCCCCAATTCTGTTCAAACACTAATCTGTTAATTGAGGGGACGACCTTAAATGACTGTCTGGGGTAGTCGGCTGTGTGTTAGAAACAAGAGGACTGTGTGGGATTAACCTTAAAACGCCTTCAGACACTGGAGTAATAAAGATATCTCAAATAGGAATGTCCATAAAATGTCCAATTAGCCCATAATATTGACGATATCCTGCTCCAAAGAGAACAAGCGTCTTCAATCAAACACTCGGAAGCCACGATTAAAGATTAAACTGTACTTTATGGATTTACTGCCTGCATTTTTATGTTTGAAGGAAGCTGACGGATTAGATCAGAAACAATCTTTGCTCTTTTGTTTTTGTCATAATGAGCCCATGTGTAGTCGGGCTGCTCAATTAAAATAAAATCATAAACACAATTATTTGAGTCATTATTGTAATTGATTATTTTACACGATTACTCACTGACTTTGGAAATATGTTGGATTTATTGAACAAAAAAGTGGATTCTCCTTAAAATAAATAATAGATTCAAACGTAGAAATAAATAGCTTAAAAAATAGATTAATAATTAAGATAAATAAATAAGATCAACAATGTAGAGCACTTAGGCAATGTTGTAAAAAACAAGTAACAAGTAATAAATAAAAACAAGTAATAAATAATAGTTTTTTCTCAATGACAAAGGTTTTGTGATTGTTTGGAGCCAAAATTGAAATTGAAAATTCAATTAATCTATTAAATATAAAGAAAAAACAAATGCGGCCCTTTGTGATGTTTTATGTGGCCCTTCAATACATTTAACAGGTGATATTTTTTAGCACTAAATTTTATGGTTTAAGCCAGTTTTTGCTACAAAGATATAAAAAATATGTTCAAAATCTGTTTGAATTCAACTTAAACCTGTTAAAATCCTTTAAAACGGGTTTGAATCAAACTAAAATGTGTTCATATCTATCTAAAACCTGTTAAAATCCATCTTAAACCTGTTCAAATCCATCTAAAACCTGTTTAAATCCAACAAAAACCTGTTAAAATCAGACTCAAATCTGTTCAAATCCATCTAAAACCTGGTTAAATCCAACTAAAACCTGTTCAACTCCATCTTAAATGTGTTCAGATCCATCTAAAACCAGTACAAATCCATCTTAAACCTGTTTAAATCCATCTTAAACCTGTTTAAATCCATCTTAAACCTGTTCAGATCCATCTAAAACCTGTTCAAATCCATCTAAAACCTGTTCAAATCCAACTAATACCAGTTTTCCATAAAAGGAGGAAAAATACTGTTAAAGATCTTCCCAAGTGTCACAGTCTTCGGCCCCTGACAGGATTCTTATCAACTATCGCGGCCCCTCACTATTTTGACTTTGACACCTCTGCTGTAGGTGTCATTCGTCCTTTTCTACCCTCTCACTGACCATTGGGATCGATGGCGTGCACCGTCCCCACAGACGTCCCCGGCGGAGCGTCCTCGGACACGCTGAAGGTGTAGCGGGACCTCTGGAACACGGCCGGGGCCTGGCTGCTGCTCAGGACGTGGACCGTGACCTCAGCGGGTTTAGGGGACGTCCGACCCCCTCCGTCCTGGGCCGTTATGGAGAGTTTAACGCTGGCTGCTCCCAGGTGACTCAGGCCAGACGTCAGGTACAGCACTCCTGAACAAGACACACACAATTTAATTAAGAAAGTGATAACCTGAAATCAATTAATTCAATCTCAATATTCACTACATTAAACATTTAAAGATACTATAAATATACAGTTGAATATAATGGAACACACTGTGATAAATATGCCTTAAAATAACACTAACAATCGTTTAGTTAAAAAAAATACTGTTCAAATTGTACCAAAACCTGTTCAAATCCATCTATAAGCTGTTAAAATCCAACTATAAGCTGTTAAAATCCATCTAAAACCTGTTTAAAGCCAACTAAAAGCTGTTCAAATCCAACAAAAACCTGTTCAAATCAGACTAAAACCACTACAAATCCATCTAAAACCTGTTCAAATCCATCTTAAACCTGTTCAGATCCATCTAAAACCAGTACAAATCCATCTAAAACCTGTTCAAATCCATCTAAAACCTGTTCAAATCCATCTTAAACCTGTTCAGATCCATCTAAAACCAGTACAAATCCATCTAAAACCTGTTCAAATCCATCTTAAACCTGTTCAGACCCATCTAAAACCAGTACAAATCCATCTAAAACCTGTTCAAATCAGACCTTAAACATGTATTTAATGTTAGTGTCTGGATAGAGAACATTAGCCAGTGGCTCAGTATTTAGTTGTTTTATTTATAGGAGCAATTAGCGCTACATAAGCTAAATGCTAAAAGTCAACAACACCATAATTTCTGTCGACTAAAAATGTCCTGAGCTCCCTCTGCAAATTGTTTGATAAAAACTGCTACTTTCGTTACCAAAATGCACAAATCTTTTTTTAATTTTTAAGAATGCCACCAGTAGAAGGGTCTAAAAAACCCAGCAGAAGGAGCCAAAAGTCTAAAAATGACGTCCTGTTTCTGTTCCTTGATCTGAGTGAGAAACGCTGACATTAGGACAGCTTGAACTAAAGTCATTTTGGTTTTTACATAAAAGTTTTAAGGTGAACTCATTATCATTGGAACAGTTTCAGTGGTTTTGATCATAGACAACAGCATGTCCCTCCAGGGCTACCGTAGCTGCCCTCAGGCTGTAGAAAGGAGGAGAGCGAGGTGTGCAAACTATAATAGATACCTCCAAAAATGGTCTTTGTTACAATATAAATCTGCGCTGTACATATTGGAGCTGAACTTACATATATTTTGGATAGAAAAGCTTACTGCATAACACAAAAATAAATAATACAAAAAATGATACTGAATGTAAATAAATTAAAATGTGTGATAGGTTTTGAACTCTTAACAAATAAGTGTGTTAAGAGGTAGATCTTTTTTAGTCATTGGGGATTTTAACAGGGATTTAGAGTTAGTCTGGCGTCCTGAGGCTCCCTGCAGAGCTCTGACACTAACAATCATCTCATGGAGACTTACAGAGTAAGATCCTTAAATAGTGGCGCTGCCAGACACACTACTTACTGAGAACTAGTGAGTGGCCTACAATCACTGCAGGTCTGGATGAAAACAGGTGAAACTCTCGAAACAAGTCGGTTTTATAGTGTAATAGATTCCACAAAAACTCTCAAACTGAACTCATTAGATCCTTTTGGTTTCACACACTTTCCCTGACGAGTGTGTAGCCACTTTACAGTTTTAAAAGAGAAAAAAAGAATAAACAGATTGATGTTGAGCCACTAGAGTTCTGTTGTTTAAAGCAATATCTTCAAATGCAACACAATTAACACTTTAATACTTTAATATCATTATAACGATTATTAGCAAAGTGTCGTCGTGGAATAGTTATAATTTGCCACAAAAACCATAAAACAACTCTTTTTTTGTTTAACTCTTCACCTACAAATGGACTAGACCCTGTTTGTTCTAAACCTTGATCTTCTGGAGCTTTTACACCTTCATATTTGGTTCAGATCCAACAGAAAAGTGTGAAAAGTATTGACATATATCTGTTTTCCAAACGGCAATCTTGACTTTATTCCAGGCCAAACCAAATCAGCCATTTTCATTCATGGAGTTTTAATCTCAGTGTTAATAACTTAGTAAAAATGATCTGTTTCTTCAAGTATTGGCCATATTTTTGTGTAAGAAATACCTGTGCACATTGCGTTATTATTTTTTTAACTTCCTAAGACTGCACCGACCTGTTTGTTTGTCCAGAGTAAACAGAGCGGACATGTCTCCGGGTAGAATCTCGTAGGTGACTTGTCCGAAGAGCCCCGAGTCTCGGTCGGTGGCGATGACCGTGAGGATCTCCGTCCCGGGCTGAGAGTGGCTGCTGACGCTCACCGTGTAGCGGTCCGGGTCGAACAGCGGGGCGTTATCGTTCAGGTCGTCTACCTCGATGTGAACGTAGGTCTGAGCGCTGAGGCCTCCCTGAGAGACAAACACGGGAGTATTTCACTGAAGATGTAAATATAACGTTTAATGAGAGGTAAGGTCCACTCACAGGGTCTTCAGCCTTCACCAGGAGGTCGTAGACGGTGTGTCCCGAGTCTCGGTCCACGTCCTGGGACACGCACAGCTCTCCGGTCCGAGGGTGGATCTGGAAGAGCGGGTGCTGGTCCGTCCGGTCGAAGCCGTCAGAAAGAGAGTAGCGCAGGGTCCCGAACTCAGGCCCGTCTGCGTCTGAGGCTACGACCTGGAAACATCAACAGAAAAGGAAGAAAAGAGTTAGGATTTAGTTAGGAGACAGTATCCTACTTTAGATTAGAACAAACGAGTTGAGATTCTGCTGAAAACATGCAAAGTTCATCCTTGTTTTTAAGTAAATCTGCCTTTATCCTAAAAACAGAAGTCAAAATAAATATTCTGTAATGAGTATTGTAACACTTGATGAATCATTACTGGACTCTCTCTTTCAGTAAAAAAAGTGAGGTCAGTGTAATAAAAATCCAAAGTGCAGTATATCCACCTGCTTTGATGTGCCACCTTTGCACCAGAAAGACTTCACTGAGGAGCCATAAAAGTGATATCGAGTGTACTTTATGAACTGTGCTCAGAGGAAATGGGTCAAAGTCTGATCCAGACACACCCAGAACTTTCCAAGTCTTCTCTGCTCACAGTAAAATCAACATCTGTCGTTTAGTTTCTGTTTCTCATCTTCATTTTCTTTAACCATTGTTGTCTCTTGATAGTAACATTTTGTTTCAACGGATAAAAAGGGAAGACAAGAGAAGAGGAGCTAGAGACCAAAATGAGTTACTACTGCAACATTTGGAGAAGTTTATTGTTTTCATTTCAATTTCTTCTCCTATGATGATCACAGCTTGAATTGAACAAGCACAATTAAAACATTCTCGGAGAAACAAAATAAAGAGGGTGAACTGCTAAAAGGCCCCACTTCATGTTTTTCCATTCTTGTAATAAGCGTCTATTGTAAACGTTGAGGCTTGTGTCAGCAGCAGCGTGGTACCGGGCGTCTGTCGTATCAGAGCTCACTGACACTGAGCTCTTTGTGCATCAGAAAACAACACTGTCAGAGATGATCAACACTGTGTGAACAAATGTAGAGAGTTCTGAGAGAGAGTGTCTTATTAAGCACAGTTTAAGTAAGATATTGATTGATTTGTGACATCCTTCAAAACTGTAAGACTATGTTTTTAGAAATCAGATTCTGGTTGTTTTCTCCGGGTCCAGAATTTCAGAATCATCCTGTTTTTTTGTTCTTTCACCACATTCAGCCCTATGACCGAGCCCGTCCTGGATCAGACTGAATCTAAACTTCTAAACTCATTTTTACTATTACTATTATTTTTAAATCTGCTCCTCCTCTGCGTCCTCACCTGTAGGAAGCAGCTGTGGACGTGGCTGTGTTCCGGGAGGCTCACGTTGTAGAGCTGCTGCTGAAACACCGGCTCGTTGTCGTTGACGTCCTGCAGCAGAACCGTGACGGTCGCCGTGGACGACAGGGCCGGCTCTCCCGAATCCGAGGCCACCACCAGGAACCGGAGCTCGGCCCGAGTCTCCCGGTCCAGAGGGGCGGCGGTGGCGACCAGGCCCGTCCGAGGATCCACGCTCACCAGATCGTCCCGGTTGGACTTCAGGACGGAGTACGTGATCAGAGAGTTGGGGCCGGTCTCGTCCTCGTCCCGGGCCTGGACTCGAGCAGGGAGCTCCCGGCGGGACGTCCTCCGGGATGCTGACGGTGTAGACGCCTCTGTCGAACTGTGGGTAACAGTCGTTGATGTCGGTCACCTTCAGGAGCAGAACCACCTCAGAACTCAGAGCGCCGCCGTCCGAGGCCTGGACTTTGACCTCGTACAGATCCTTCTCTTCTCGGTCTAATTCCGAGTCCACGCACAGAGCGAACAGGAAGTCGTCCGTCTGCTTTAACCTGAACTTCCCGTCGCCGCCTTCGAGGGTCACGCTGATCCGTTCCCGCTCAAAGTCGGGGTCGGACACGGAGACGCGGGCCACGTAGTCGCCCACGGCGGCGGACTCGGACACGACGGCCTCTCCGGACTCGCTCAGGAACAGCACGCTCACCGTCGGACTGTTGTCGTTCACGTTCAGGACTCTGATCCCCACAAAAGCGCTGCTGGACTCCGGCTGGGCCCCGCTGTCCCTGAAGAAGACGTACAGAGAGTATTTACATCACATCGGCAGAAGATTGTGATACAGATTTGAAAATATATAGTTGTGTTACATTTATTTATTCTATATTTAGTTGAATGATCTGAACAACCTAATTTTACTCCAAAAAAGTGAAATGGGTCTGGAATCCCTTCCCTTCACAGCCATACTTACACCAAACATAATGTAATGTTTATGATTAATTAATGCAAAATGTCTGCTTTTTCAATTCGATTCAACTTATTCAACTTTTTTAGCAGACACTGAAATGTTGTTGACCACATTAATCTGCCCTTTTTTTTAAATATAAATCCTGCAAATAAATTCTATTCTTTGTGACTAAATAATCATTGCATTGGATAAAAACATAGAAAAGGTTTTAATTTAATACATAGCCACAAGGTCAGAGCCTTTTTAATGTCTTTTAACAAGGTTTTGTGCAGTGGAAATTATATTAGATCTGGTCTATGAAGACTGAGAGGGCAAAAAAATAAATCAATTTAAAAAAATACATTTGAATAACCTTTTTAAGTCAGTAACAAGACAAAAGATCAATTAAAATTGTAAATTGTTGGCAAAAAATGGAAAAAAAAAATTAGATTTATTTTTTTTACCAAATCCTACATTAAAGAGCCATTAAAGTTTTACTGTTTTTGTGAGAATATTCTAATGCTTTATTACTGAACATCTGCTCAAGTTGGAAAAAAGAACTTGGAGTTTGTTGCCCAAATTTTCAACTGAACATCATAAACATAATCAACATGGGCCAATGTAGCTTGTTGTTTTATTAAACCGTGCATCAAATCTGTGCCTAAACACTATTTTTCATGATATTATGATTTCTAAGTGTATTCTCTTTGTTTTTGGGTCGTACCTGGCGATAACGATCAGCTCGTGATAGGCCTGCGTCTCATAATCCAGAGGTTTGTTGATGTAGATGACTCCAGTGGATTCGTTCATGTAGAAGACTTCACTGGGATTACTCTTTATTTCATAAGTGACTCTTCCGTTCTCTGCCAGATCCAGGTCTGTGGCGTGGACCCGCAGACCACGGACCGGACGGGGCGTCCTCCGGGACCGAGGCGTGGTACTCGGTCTGATTGAACACCGGCGGGTTGTCGTTCTCGTCCTGGATGTGGATTCTCACCTGGAGCGTCCCGGTTTTAGAAGGAACTCCACCGTCAAACGCATCAACAGTTAATAAATAGAAGTCTTGAGATTCTCGGTCTAGTCTGGTTTTCAGGACTAGATACAGACTGTGAGGAGTGTCTAGACCGGTTCTGTGGTCCAGTTCGAACAGGTCGGCCATGTTTCCTTGCCTAATCCGGTATCCCTGAATCCCAAACTCTCCCACGTCTTGGTCTTTGGCTCCGTCCAGTTTAAACCGGCTTCCGATTGGGCTCAACTCCGAAACCACCAAGTCCAGCTCCTCTGAAGGGAACTTGGGAGAATGATCGTTCACATCTTTCACCTCAATCCTCACCCGGATCATCTCCCCGCTCAGAGTCGCCGCCACGAACTCATACCGATCCCTGGTCTCTCGATCCAGGACGACGGCCGTAGAAATGATCCCGGTGTCGGCGTCGATCTCCAGATCTCTGAAAACGTATTTGAGTCCCTGCTTTCTGAGATGAAAAACCCGTGCTGGGCGGCTCAGGACCGCACCCAGGTCTCCCACGATGGTCCCGGACGGTAGACCTTCTTTAACGGACAGAGTCAAGTTAAAAACCTGTCCCAGAGACGGAGAGGACAGGAGCCAAAGTGTGGGAAGTAGAAGTAAGATCCGAGCCATTCCTCCTTTACACAGAGTTTGAGCTGGAATTAAGAGAAGAAAGGATTGTATAAACTCTTATAAACTTAGATATTGTTATATGTAATGTATAAAGTGCCATAAAATTGCTGTATTGTTTAATATTGAGTGACTTATTTAATATAATCAAGGTTCAAATGACTCTAAACCTGTAAAAACTGTGCCAAAAAAGAAAAATAGCACAAAACACACTTTTTATTTGTCCTTCTTGGAAACACAAACAGTTTGAACGCTCATGTTTCTTTTTTTGCTGGAAGCTTAAGGCTAATTTTTTGTTTCTATATTTTCAAAATCAAATCACTTTTCTTCCTTTTTCCACTGGGTTTGTTCATAGACAACAGCGTGTCCCTGCAGAGCCACCGTAGATCCCCACAGGAAACAGAAAGTAAAGGTGTGAGATGAGAAAATAAAATCTGAAATGTTAAGACTGGATTCTGACGGAAACTACACACTGCACCTTTAAATTTAAATTGTAAATGTGCATTCATTAAATACACAATAATAAACATAATGCAGTATCCTATAGAACTGATTATGTTGAGTGACTGCAATGGAAAGTGTGCATTCTAACCACTGATAAAAGGTGTTATTGTACAGATTATTGCACAGACTTCCAAATAAAATGCTATTAATTGATTGAATGACATTTATAACTTGATATTTTACATTTTACAAAGACTTAAGTGACATATATTCGACCCAGCTTTACTGTGGAGTGTTGTCAGTTACAGATCTGTCCAAATCTCAGGGCTTTACAACAAAAGAGAATCCATTTTCTGGAAACTCGTCTCCTTTTTTCTCCAATGGGCTGGACTCTACAGTTGCCACATGGACGTCTGGTAGCTCAGTAGGTTAGGTTTGTTGTCAGTGTCTGGTTTGAGTGGATATATTACTGCTTTGGTTAACAACAAATGCAAAAAATGTCAAAAAGAAAGCAAGAATCAGATAATTATTGCTCCTTTAACAGCTGCTACAATGATTCCTGCACATTTTGCGTCACTTTACAATAAATCACCAGTTGAGGCTGTGCAATTTACATTTGTTTTAAAGGTTTCAGTGCACTGTTAAACCTTTATTATTAAGCTATATTCCAAAATATATTAGACAGAACTTCTTCAGAGTGTTGTAAACAGCAAATTGTACAAATTATAACACATTTTCCCCAAAGTTCTTGTTTAAAAGAGCAATTATAAAGAAAAAAAAGGATATTCGTACCTGTTGAGTTTACACCTGAAGGCCCCTGAAGGCATCATGGAACGTATAAATGGTAACACCAGTAAAATCCAGCACATATTCCCATAAAGTCCACGGTCCTCGTGCGTAAAAGCGCTACACAGCCTCCTCAGACGCGTCCATAACGCAGTGCGTAAATCCACAGAGCGCGCGCACAGGAGGCCCGTCCCACGCTGACACGCGCCATCTGTGGCCCTGATTGCTTCAGATTTAATTAGGCCGACAGATTACCGCCACGTGACCAGGGTCAGCGCCTTTGATCTACAGGCGCGTGCCTTCAAGAAGAAAAGTCAAAAAGAAACGGCGTTAGATTTTTAGGAGAGTTTAATTACCTTTATCGCTCTTGAAAAGTCATTTTAAAGTGAAATATTATCAAGACTAACCTGACTAAATAAGAGTTGGATGTATCAGATATTGGTGACCCTAGCGCCCTCTATTGGTCAAAGTAGTTATTGACATTCCCGTAAATATTAAAAAGAGTTTAGAAAAGAATAGTTTATAAATATCAAAATGTATTAAAATACATACATCTTGTGTTACGAGTCAAGGGCAGAATGTTATGTTAAATCAGTATAAGAATAGTATAGACATAAAATATGAATAATATGTAAAACACAAAAAAACAAAAAACACTAGAGCTAGTAATGCAACTACTAATAAATCTCTCAAATAATATATAATACATTTAAAATACATTAATATAAATGAATCTAATAATAACATAGCATACTACATATGGTATAACAATTATAACAAACGTATAATAAACCTAGTTTCTACATTACTAATGTTTAAATAAATCACAAAGTGCATTATGTAAAATATGAAATTGTAAACTATGTTCCTACAGGTGCCCAGACGGGACAAACTGCTCTGGTGACTCTTTTTGAACACACGCTCTTGCCTCAAGGTGTTTGTCATTTATAAACTACTCCTCCACTGTTCACTGGCAACACATGTCCCTGCAGGGCTACCGTAGCTACTCAGACGGTCTAAAAGATGTGTTCAGGTGTGGAATTGGCCTCCGTAAACTACACACTTCAACTTTACGTGTCACTTAGTTCATTATTTGAAGGGTGCCATGAGACTGCACTTTCTTTTAATGTTTACTTATAGCTTTGCATTTTTAATTTTGTGAGATTGTAATGGGTTCATTTGTGTCCAATAAAATAATCCAAGTAAATGTAACAGAAATGGATTGATGATATTAATTTATGAGTTATCTCTGCTCAATAATGGCTGTATTGAGTGGAGTCTGTCCCTGGAGCTGAAGGGAAGCCCCCGTCCCAGTCCAACCAGACCCTGTAACCCAGTAACTCATGTAACCAGACCCTGCAGTATCCAGGCAGCAGAGACACAGGCCTGTGTTTGTGGAGAGTGAAAGTCCACGGCAGGTTTATTCAGGATCTTTCTTTTAAAGGAGAGGAAA
>JAWCTZ010001000.1:22500-26481 GCA_036850595.1 Rhyacichthys aspro | reverse complement strand
ATGTTTGTATAAATAAAAACAATGAAAGTATTATACATGTGTCCATCTGAGTGTTCTTACTACAAGTGTTTTTCATCAACAAAAATGATATATGAAATGTGAAAATTGACATCTATATGGACAAAATGGACATTCAGTGGATGGATTTACATAGATATAGATACATAGTAGATTTAGAATTAGAATTACATATAATCTTTTATCCATTAAGAAAAGCATGGTCCAACCTGAGACTCAAACCCTTTTTGTTGAGATACAAGTGTTAAACACTGCTCCTGTCATGATAAATGGATGATAGATTTAATTACAATATTAAACTCCACTTGGTCCTAACACCTAATTTAAGGTTTTTAGTGATTGAAAAAAAACAAAAAAACCCCTGTTTCTTAATGTATTTGTACATTATTAGATGGAATAATAAATAAATTATCAATTCAGAAAATCATTGGGTCACCCTGGACCTCAAAGTTGAGAGGCAGCAGATTTTACCAACTTAACCACAGAGGGTGGGAAATGACAAGTGATTTTTATTTTTTTTAACTTGTTGAATTGTTTTGTTTTGAATTAGCTCTGTGCAATCACAATCATTTCAGCTAAACTCCTCCCCAGGAATGTATATCTCACTCTTGTTCCAGTCAAACTCACAGTTAACAAAATCCTTTGACTTTCTGAATACAGTAATATAGTTTTTATCACCAGGACCTCAATTTAAAAGGTCCAGAGGTCAACAGTCATATAGTGGGAAATTGGACACATAGTGGGTTCGTGGGATCTGGCCAAACAGACTTTAATTGGGAATTGGACACGAAAGAGGACCCCTGTGTAAGAGAATTGGGTTACTGCCTTAGAGCTTCGAAGTATTGGACCACATAAAAGGACTGAAGAGAGTCTGGATGTCTTAAACAGGAGAAGTTTATTACCATCAAATACAGGCCCGGAGACAGTTGAACAGTCAACACAGCGTAGTATTGAACATTCAAGTCTGGCTATGCTTCCATTGGTCAGAGTTTATAATACCTCGTAGAAGGTCAATTACGCAACCAGTACAATAACAAAAGAGTTGGTATTCAGCTGATTAGGCTCGAGGTTGGAGACATGTTATCTGCAGGTGTCTGAGTCTATCTGTTGACAGAGCCCAAGGCTCAGGGCATCACAACCTTACAATAGATCCAAAATAATCTAACAGTTCCTTCCTCTTTAAACCCTTTACAAGTGGTTTTAACCTTACATAAACGCCTAAAGAGAATTTGACCATGAAAGCACACTCAGACTATAAATGCATACTCAAATTATTACATTTAATCAACACAAATCTTCAATAAATTAAACTTCAATAATTTCCATGGCATTATAGCACTTAGCAATTACCAGTAAACAGTATTACAGTAATATGGGCTGTATTAATGGATTTAAATGACCCCAACCCCAGGGACCCCTAAAGTGCTGAGACATGCGTCTCATTAGTCACCAATCAAAAGAAATTTTGTTTCTATCAAAAGCACATGCCTCTACACTTCAGAAGTATGGTGCGATGGGCACTGATCACCAAACCTCTACCCCCGGTAATTGGTGCAGGGGATAGTAAAAGATGACCAGCAGCCAATTAGGTCTCCTGCAATAATAAAATTATTTCCACAATCATTCCAATACAGATGGTATACATTGGAAGGCTTACAACATCTTCAGAAACAATGACATTGAACTGATCACAAAATCTTGATGCAATCGAATTATTAATTAAAGAACAGTCCATTTCTTCACACTGAGCAGTGAGACTGCATCAGTGCAACGGGACAAGGATCCAGGGGCAATGTGGGGCAAAGAGTCCATGTGGCAAAACGTTTCCAGTGTAGAAGTATTCCATAGGGCACTAAAGGCCATGGGTACACACCCATGCCTTAACCTCGTCGTAACATAGGATTATTATGCCCGATACGACGAGGTCCCTAACTCATCTCCAAGTGACTCCATTTTGTTCAGGCTCCTCAGTCGAAACATTCTTCTTCAAGCTCAATATGAATAAGTTGAAATTGATTTTAAACACTTCTTTTTTAACCTTAGCTTCTGCAGACATTACTAAGCAACAAATACTCCTTTTAAAACCATAATTGTGCATTCCACAATCACAAATGCATCAGTGTTACATGAATTACAGAGAGGACTAATGCATACATAAGCTTCACACAGTAATCACAATGCATTCACTTTTCTCCTTTTATCTGAAATAAAAGCATTTTATGTGTATTCACCTCTACATAAAATGATATAAGAGAAATGATTTCTTTGATTTTAAGAAACATAATTGTCAGAACTTAGATGTTGCTTTACTCTGTTGTTTTCTCCTTTGTGTTATTTCATAAGCTACTTTTATTATTTGCATTATTTTTAGACCCGAAAGTTTTGCTTATTATCTATTCCTGTTCATTTATTTTATTTTATTTGTAATGAACACTGTTTCCCCAGATTTTACGACACATGTTATACCGGTAAAATACATAACACTTAATCCACATCTCTAATGCAGTTTCCACAGAAACCTAAGAGCAGCATTAGTTCAAATTACTCTACATGTTCCTCCTTGAGTAGTAAGTGGAAGGTCTAGTATTTTACTTGTAATTCTGTATCATAGGTTACTGTATCTGCAGCAGTAAGTTTACACATTAATGGGGTGTGTGAGACCGCTATCTTTAAATCCTTTATCTTAGAATAAAATAATCTAAAAGGCATGTACCGTAAGGCTGGTCGTATGGGACTCAGCTGTAAGCCTCCACACCCCTGCAGACTGTCAGGGAGCAGGACCCTCACCCTTCCAAGTTCTATGGCTCCTGCCCCCTGGAAACAGAGATACATTCAGCTTAATATTGTTTAGGTAACCAGGAAGCTCTTATTTTTTACATGTGTAGGATTGTTTGACAATAGTTGATTTACTCTTACTTTTACTTAATAGTTCCTGCATCCTGAACACATTTAAAACAGCATAAATATATGATAAGATAACTTACCACACTTACTCACAGGTTACAATTAATGTCCAGGTGCACATTTCTATACCCTTCTAGATTAAATATGAGTCTTTATTAGCCACTAAATATTGAACCTCTTAATTACCCCCCACTCTGCTATCCACTCACCATCAGCACGCAGATCTGATTCCCATTAGCCAAAGTTAACCTGTAAAAGTTATTCCTCATGTTTGTTGGACAAGCCAGCGGGGGCAGTACCAAACTATTGCAGTACACC
Organism: Rhyacichthys aspro; assembly: GCA_036850595.1. Classification (NCBI taxonomy): domain Eukaryota; kingdom Metazoa; phylum Chordata; class Actinopteri; order Gobiiformes; family Rhyacichthyidae; genus Rhyacichthys; species Rhyacichthys aspro. The sequence continues at coordinate 23,241 of JAWCTZ010001000.1, read as the reverse complement.
TTTCTCTGTTTGTACAGCAATAATATAATGATTCAGTGATGTTTACCATGTAGCCTTTAAATAACTGCTAAATATTTAACCAGTCACTAGCATCGACATTAAACACATGAAGTTGGTTGTATGTTATTCACCAACAGCATCTTGTTCAGGCACCATTCCACATTTTTCATATTCAGCACTAAAAGGTTCTATAGAATGACAAAAATACCTTTTTTTTTCTTGGACCTGTGGATAGAAAATGATAACCATACCAAACAGTTATCAACATTACTACCTATTTCTTCTTGAAAATGGATAAGATTTATTTACCAAATGCAGTGAAATGCTTGCTTGTTTTTATTTACCTGCAACCAATAGCAAAATAGATATTGCACAGCACACTAGAAAATGTAACACAGAACTAAAGAAATATAAGATAGAAATCTACAAAATAGAAAATGAATAGGCCATATAGACACTGAAAGTCTTAAATCTTGCATTTAAGACTTTAATGCAATTTCAATTCAACTTAACAATTGAGATATTAAGCAACTTTCCAAAAGGATACTGGTGTTCGTCCCAGGTGACTCTGGACTCTGGATTGGACTGACCTTAACAGGAACCTTATCTTTTTGGTGTTTCCCTGTAAACATCAACACTCTCTGGCCGGTAGAGGGCCTTCATTAGATCTTAGGTTTCAATTCAAGCCTGTGTAAGTGGCTGCTGGTATTGATCTCCAATGCACAATGTTCCAGAGTGGGA
>JAWCTZ010001000.1:0-17500 GCA_036850595.1 Rhyacichthys aspro | reverse complement strand
CCGACCTCCACACACTTTCTTCCAGACAAGGGCCTTTTTATTCCAGTTTTCTGTTAAATTCCGAGGATGTCTCGTAGCCTACAGCTCCGGGTGGCCGCACTGCCCCGATAAAGTTTGTCCTCCATTGTTGTTTCGGACTTCTGCCTCTATGGCAGCCTCCGCTCGTTACGTTGTAAGTACGTCACTACTAGAGCAAGATCCTGATTGGTTAACGCGGCGCGAATATTCGCCAAAGTTCAGATATTTCAACTCGCGCGAATGAGGCGTTGGACGCGATCCGCGTCAAACGCGTGATTCGCTCAATTCGCCGCGTGATTCGCGCAATTCGCGCCGCCTCATTCGCGTCATTCGCGCCGCAGGATTTCTACTCGCGTCTAATCGCGTCTTTGCATTAACTTAACATGTAAATCACTCGCGCTAGACGCTTCATTCGCGTTTGGTGTGTTCTGGTCAGCTCTAAACTGAACCTGGCCTGAAAGGGCGCTGGAGCAAACAAAACAAAACAAAAAAAAAAAAAAATGAGGGATGGAGAGCTGGAGCAGCACCCCTGTCATTTGTGTGTGTGTGTGTGTGTGTGTGTTTTGTTTTGTTTTTTTTTGTTTTTTTTAAATCTCCCCCTCCTAATTTCATTTCTTGCCTTACTCATTCTGTCTCTTTTTTAAAGGTCCCATATTATGCTAAATCGACTTTTCTGAGCTTTTAACCATGTTCTAACGTTGTTTCTACCTCAAACACATACCCAAAGTTGTGTTTTGTTTCATTCGCGCATGTTTGAGTTATTTATTTAGTTTGAGCTACAGTCCTTTCAACGAGCTGTTTCACGCAATGACGTCAATATGTGAAATAAACCACTCCTCTCCAGGAAGTGCTCCTCCACACTCCTCCTGCCCCTCTCTCCTGAACTGTCAACAAGTGGTGCTCTGCAGCTCAGACACAGAGAAGCATCGCTGCTACTGTGTTAGCTTACTTACTGTCAGCAACATGTATTACTAACAAGTATTACTGCATAGCTCTACATATTGCTAGGCTACTTTATTATAGTTCTTTCAATACACTGCACAACAGCTACTTAGGAGTCTCCAGGCAGCATACATTCTCAACTTCAGTAGGCATTGTACAGTCATTTCCACATGTGCACCTATAAACAGAAGCAGTTAACACGAGCTATGCTACGGGCTACACCATAGAAACATACACAATAAATAGTTTCTCATTTACCAAGTAGAAACGTCTTGTAGAAGCCTTCGAGGTCTTTGTGTTTGCTCATGTTCTTCGATCTTCGAACTCAGAGTCAGAGTCTGGGTCAAAGATATACGGCTCAGTTACTCTCAAAGCCATTGCTGAAAAAGTTATTACTATGATGTACCGTGTTTACTTCAGTCTGTTTCCAGCGGCAGCGCTAGCGTGACGTCAGGAGCCAACACGGAAGAGCTGAGCCTTAAAGTGACAGCGCCAAATCAGACCGTTCACTTTGGACTCATGATGAGAGCTCATCGCTTGTATAAGATCATTATTGTGTGTTTCATGTTGTAAAACATGATATGGTAACCTAAATGTATCCAAAATACACTGTATAATGTTCAAAATAGTATAATATGGGACCTTTAAAGTAACTGTTGAATAACTCACTCTTCTAAAGTAAAGGTGTTTTTTGTTACATGATGTAAAAAAATAAAAAATAAAAAGAAGAAGCTCAAAAGTAGATGCTACAATTGTTGAGAATGTTTATATTCAATGCCAGCCTAACTGAATTCACACAGAACCACGTGAATAAGTTAGTTCCCGACCATATGTCACAAAATACTTTGACATATGGAGCGAAAACCCATGCACAGATAAATCTGTCCTAGCAATACAGTTAGATGAGCAAACACGTCAATAATGGCATTAATTAAAAAAAATGCATTGAAGATGATGAAGAGGAAGGTTAAAGGAATGCAGAGAAAATCATTTTAAAGTCACCTGCGCTGTTTGATTGGTGTGGTTTTATCACCTGAGGAGGTGTGTCTGATGTTGAGAGTAGGGCTCTTAAATCATTCACATGTTAATTTACTGGTAATAATCATCCAACATGTATACAATACAAATAAATGCAGAGGAAGGAATCACGAGAGTCAAAGACAAAAAGTCACTATTGTGACTCCAAAAATAAAGAGAAGCCCCATATTTTTTTCTTCCTGTGTGGCTCAGGTTCACATGATCCTCACATGAATAAAAAAGAGGTGGGAGCAAGAGAAGAGAATCCTGGGAGGTTCTTAGTCGAGACAATGATTATTATGACTCTTTCTAATAAAAAATAAATAAATAAATAAATAAATATTTGCAGTATTAGAATGTTAAACTAAACACGAAGAATAAAGAAATTCAGAGTAAACAACACGATATTTAGTTTAAACTAAATATTACTAAATGTTTGTGAAACCAAAAGATAAGGAAAGTGCTAGGGAGAAGAGAAGAACAAAACCCAGTTGTTCCTGAGGAAGTACAAATAGTGGGTTTTTGGACAAACCCCCATGTAAATAAATTGCCATTGTACCCATAAAGGGCGCGAGGGATCGCAGTGCGATTTTGGATCCACAGGCTCATAAAGGGAAATTGCCTTTGGACGTTTAGTGCTTACCCCACCTCCCGGACCCCCGTTTTGATTCCCTTTTCAAAAGCGGCTTTTCGGACGCCTCCGGGGGCGCCCTCAGTCTGCGAAACTACCCCCCTCACCCCCGCCGGACCCCCACCCCCCCGGCAACCCCCCCTTTTAGCCCGAAAACGGGTTAGTCCGTCCCAAAAAGCCATTAAACGTCCGTCGTCCTATTAGATCGACGGCGGATCGGACGGAGCCCCCTCGCCAACCCACTAATTCGCCGTCGCCATCGCCGAAGCCCCCTACCCACATCCCACTTACCTACTTTTTGTCTAATTCGGTCACAACAACAAACTTTTTTCTGTTTGAAAAGTAGTGACATGAAATGTGTTTGGTATGTTTTGGAGTTTTCTCAAACTCTGTTTGTTGAGATACAAGTGTTAAACACTGCTCCTTTCACGATAAATGGATGATAGATTGAATTACAGTATTAAACTTCACTTGGTCCTAACACCTAATTTAAGGTTTTTAGTGATTGAAAACCGAATAGAAAAGCACCCAGGTATCAATGTCCTTGTACACAGTATTAGATGGAATAATATATAAATTATTATCAACTCAGAAAAAGTTGAATCGCTCTGGGTTTGAACCCCGTAATATAAAGTAGAAAGGCAGCTATCTTAACCACTGCGCTACCGTGACGATATGGAAACTTAACTTTGTCCAATCATACTAGTTTATGGCCAAGTCCCTCCCTCTGAGGGATATATATTTGAGATCGTTCGCCAGTGGAAGTCAGTCTCCAGCGCTGGACAGAGCAACGTTGGAACGCCACAGGACTGCGCACTACTGCGCACAGGTACCGTGTTGGCTTTATTAATAATAGCTTTACTGAATCTCGTTTTTTAAATACTTGTTTTGATGCATGAAATTATGTTATTCTTGTTCTTTTTTTCTAAGCTTTTAAACATTTCACCCCAAATGTAGACTCATCTGGGTACTTTGTATGCTTTATTAATAACATGAATTGAATATATATGTGTTGTTTTTTTGTTTTTTTAAGTGATATCTCTTATGTTTTGTTTGTTTTAAGAGATTGCTTCTCTTTTTTCCGTTTATTATTTTTAAATGCCTTTTCATTTTGACTTTGGTGACTGTATTTTGTGCACAATGAATAGTGAATTTTAAATTTTAGGAATTCTGACTCTGATGTGTGATTTCCCTTTACAACTCCCATATGTTATTAATTTCCTGTACACTAAAGAAACAACAAGTACAGGCCTTTATTGAGAGTTTGCTGTTGATTTGCTTGTTAGAATGGAGCAGTGTCCCTTATTGCCACAGTAACACCCGCCTCCTCATCCAGCACCTCAGGTGGCCCGGCAGCAGGCTCCTGTCTTCTTCTCCAGGAAAGAAGCGACGGAGCCGGAGGAGCTGGAGCAGCCAGAGGAGGAATAGCTCGGCGAGGGCCCGGTGCCAGCCCCTCAGCCCCAGCCATCGACCTGCACCCAAGAAGAAGCACACCCCTTCCCTGAGTGAGTACCCCGTGCTGTCGCGTCTCTCTCTCCCCCTCTTTCTCTCTCTCTTGTGCTCTCTGTCTCGCCCTGCGGCACTTGTTCTGACTCCGTGGTTCTCGACGGTTTTTCAAAGCTATGATCTGGTCGTTGCGGCGGGGCGTGGTGATGCAGGAGGTGTGTGTGAAACGGGCCAAGGAGGGCCGCCTCATCCCCCGAGGCCGTGTGTGTGTGTGGGCATCCTGGGTGAGTTTTTGCCTCCTATCACCTCTGCCAACCTCGGCGTCCCACACGCCCGCTCAATGCTTCTCCCTCTTTTTGAGCAGCCCTCACCAAGGGTTTCCTCATCACCTCCACCCCCAAGCCCTCCAACAAATTGCCTGTTGGAGGGACCGGCATGTTCAGGAGGCTTGGGCCGGGTCAGCCGAGGATGTCCGGCTTCACTGATAGCCGGACCTCTATCGCGACCCACGTAAGTGTTCCTGCGCTTCTTTATGGCCTGTGAGTTTCTGACCCGTGTGTCCTTGTTTCTAACTATGCTTCCTCTCTCCGCAGAGGCCAAGAACACGCTGAGCCCCGGGTGGTGAGGTGTTGTTTTTTATGTGGACATGGTGTTCACCCTGGACCAGGAGGAACAGGAGGACCCCGCTGCCGCTCTGGAGGATAGGGAGGAGGAGACTGAGAAGATGGAGGAGGCAGAGGAGCAGGCCTGCTAAAGTACAAAATTATTTTCTAATGACAGTAGTTTGAGGCTAAGTCCCTCCCTCTGTAGGATATAGATCATTTTCCCGCTCTTATTCCACATCACCTCCACCCCCAAACCCAAGCAACTTGAAGAACAGAGCGTGCCATGAATGTATCATTCAGTGTTAAATTGTTTTATTGGATTTTGAAAAGATTTTATGTTTTTTTTGTGGACCAGGAGGAACAGGAGGACCCTGCTGCCGCTCTGGAGGATAGGGAGGAGGAGACTGAGAAGATGGAGAAGGCAGAGGAGGAGACTGAGAAGATGGAGGAGGCAGAGGGGCAGGCCTGCTAAAGTACAAAATTATTTTCTAATGACAGTAGTTTGAGGCTAGGTCCCTTCATCTGTAGGATATAAATCAATTTCCCGCTCTTCTTCCACATCACCTCTACCCCCAAGCCCTGTAAAAATTGGAACCGCCATGTTCAGGAGGCTTGGGCTGGAATGGGTCTGCCAAGGATGTCCAGCTTCACTGATAGCCGGACCTCTATCGTAACCCACGTAAGTGTTTTGCCTCCTCTCAGGGTCGGACCATTGTGGGGTGCTGAAAAACTTCCTCATTACCTCCACCCCCAAGCCCTGCAAAAATCATTGTGAGCCGTTACACAATCTCTCAAACAGAGTAAGGAATCTGGTGGCCTCCAGCACGGTGAACACAAGGAAGGGCGTGTGTCACCAGCAGGCTCCTACCTGCTTCTCCAAGAAGCAAGCGACGGAGCCGGAGGAGCTGGAGCAGCCGGGGAGGAACAGATCGGTGAAGGCCTGCTACCAGCCCACCAGAGAAGCCAAGAAGAGGCACACCCCTGACCAGGTGGCGGCTCTAAGTGAGTAGCCCACATTCTCTCTCACTCACTCTCTGTCTCGCCCTGCGGCACTTGTTTTGACTCTGTGGTTCTCAACGGTTTTCCAAAGCCATGATCTGGTCGGTGCGGCTGGGGGGGGTGATGCACGAGGTCACTGTGGAACGGGCCAAGGAGGGCCGCCTCATCCCCCGAGGCCGTGTGTGTGGGCATCCTGGGTGAGTTTTTGCCTCACCTCTCCGACCTCGGCGTCCCACACGCCCGCTCAACACTTCTCCCTCTTTTGCGCAGCCCTCACCAAGGGTTTCCTTATCACCTCCACCCCCAAGCCCTCCATAAAATTTGACCGGCATGTTCAGGAGGCTTGGGCCGGGACGGATCAGCCGAGCATGTCCGGCTTCAACGATAGCCGGACCTCTATCGCATCCCACGTAAGTGTTCCTGCGCTTCTTTATGTCCTGTGAGTTTCTGACACGTGTGTCCTTGTTTCTAACTACGCTTTCCTCTCTCCGCAGAGGCCAAGAAAACACTGAGCCCCGGGTGGTGAGGTGATCCGGACGGGCGCCTCATCCCCGAGACCGCGATGCGCCCCCTGCGCCAAGGCCGCCATCCCCGAAATCCTGGGTGAGTTTTTGCCAACAAGTCGGACCATGAGGGTGTGCTGAAAAACTTCCTCATTACCTCCACCCCCCGAGCCTGAGCACACCCCCCCCGAGCCTGAGCATGTTCTGTAAGCTTGGACTGATTTCCAGCTTCACAGATACTGATAGCTGTGGAAGCCTACCATTTCTTAAATCTTTCCGTTGCATTTGTTAAAAGCCAAATTTCAAAGAATTTTTGGGTAGCTCTAACGCAACAGACGTAAGTGTTCCTGCGCCTCTTTATGGCCTGTGAGTTTCTGACACGTGTGTCCTTCTTTCTAACTACGCTTTCCTCTCTCCGCAGAGGCCAATCACATGCTGCTTTGAGGCTAAGCTTGGGATACACCCCATCCACAGGCTTCAACATTAACATGTGCCTAAAACATTTCTGTGGATGGAGGCTTTTCTAATGTGAGCTGAAGACACCAAAACCTCTTCATAACAAGACTATTTGTACTTTTACCAATGAAACAAAATGACTAGCTTTTTTTAATGACTTCTTATTTTACAACTGCACATTCTGCCTGTTTCAGCTCTGACCATTACCCAAAAAATCCAGTGGCTGTTCCCAGTACATCCCTGATGCCAGCCACTGGATCCACGCAGACAAACCCTTGGATTTCATCAGCTCCATCATCAAGGATGTTTGTTCATTTTCTAGTAGAACTAATAATACATTTTTTTTATCCAATCAAAAGAGCAGTGTCTGTTGCCATATTCACACCCTACACCTTCATGATGAGTGGCAACAATGTTTACCACTGCTACACCTGAAGGGTACTGGGTTTATACAAAATAACACATGTAGAAATTGACGTGGGAAACATAGTGGGTTCATGGGATCTTGTCTTTTCTTACCAATGGTCACAAGTCATTTAGTGGTGAATTGGACACATAGTGGGTTTTTGGACACTTGTATTTTTCGTTTGCAAAGTCACCATTCATTTAGTGGTGAACTGGACGTAATGTATTATATATATGTAATGGAACAGTGTCCCTTATTGCCACAGTAACACCCGCCTCCTCTTCCAGCACCTCAGGTGGCCCGGCAGCAGGCTCCTGTCTACTTCTCCAGGAAGGAAGCCACGGAGCCGGAGGAGCTGGAGCAGGCAGAGGAGGAACAGCCTGGTACCAGCCCCTCAGCCCACAGCATGAGGTCGCTGTGGAACGGGCCAAGGAGGGCCGCCTCATCCCCCGAGGCCGTGTGTGTGGGCATCCTGGGTGAGTTTTTGCCTCACCTCTCCGACCTCGGCGTCCCACACGCCCGCTCAACACTTCTCTCTCTTTGTGCGCAGCCCTCACCAAGGGTTTCCTTATCACCTCCACCCCCAAGCCCTCCAAAAAATTTGACCGGCATGTTCAGGAGGCTTGGGCCGGGCCGGATCAGCCGAGCATGTCCGGCTTCAACGATAGCCGGACCTCTATCGCATCCCATGTAAGTGTTCCTGCGCTTCTTTATGGCCTGTGAGTTTCTGACCCGTGTGTCCTTGTTTCTAACTATGCTTTCCTCTCTCCGCAGAGGCCGAGAACACGCTGAGCCCTGGGTGGTGAGGTGTCACCCAGGGCTCAGCAGACAACTGTGGCAACTAAAACAATAAAGTTATTTAAAAAATATATATTTGAAAAGTCTTCATTGTGGTTTTTTTTAATGTAATGTAATACACACCACCTCATTGAGCACCTCGGGTGGCCCGGGTCACCGGCAGGCTCCTGTCTGCTTCTCCAGGAAGGAAGCCGCGGACAGTGAAAAGAGGCGAAAAAAACGACATTATTCGGCAGCCTTTCTCAGTGGCAAGATGTGTGTGAAAAGGGCAAGGAGCTGCTGGGACAGAATGAGATTGACCATCACCAGAGGCAGGTGGCCATACTAATGACAGTAGTTTGAGGTTGTTTTCCCGCTTTACCTCAATGTCACCTCCGCCCTGTCAAAATTTGAACCGGCATGTTCAGGAGGCTTGGGCTGGAAGTCGGACCATTGTGGGGTGCTGAAAAACTTCCTTATTACCTCCACCCCCAAACCCTGCAAAAATCATTGTGAGCCGTTACACAATCTCTCAAACAGAGTCCGGAATCTGGTGGCCTCCAGCACGGTGAACACAAGGAAGGGCGTCTGTCTGTCTGTGTCACCAGCATGGATCTGCTTCACCAGAAAGGAAGCGGCGGAGCCGGAGGAGCTTTAGAAACCTCCCAGAGAAGTCAAGAAGAAGCACACCCCTCATCAGCTCCATCATCAAGGATGTTTGTTCATTTTCTAGTAGAACTAATAATACATTTTTTTATCCAATCAAAAGAGCAGTGTCTGTTACCATATTCACACCCCACACCTTCATGATGAGTGGCAACAATGTTTACCACTGCTACACCTGAAGGTTACTTGGTTTTAAACAAAAAAAAAAAACACATGTAGAAATTGAATTGAAATTGAAAAAGACACATAGTGGGTTCATGGGATCTGGTATTTTTCTTTTGAATAGTCACCATTCATTTAGTGGTGATTTGGACACTATAGTGGCTTTGTGCATATAACAGCAATGTTTAAGCATATAACACGTGAAGATATTCAAATAGTGATCTTTTAGTTCATATAACGCTAAACCCAGGACCCCTGCAAATGTGCAGCATTTAGACAGACCTGTATTTTCCATTTACACATAAACTATAGATAAAGCAACACTCAGATCCACTTTTAATGTTTTTTTTTTCTTAGTGTGACATTGATGGGTGTTTACGTTAAGAAGCATACAAGTGTTCAGTCACACGTATAATCTGTTACTTACTGTGGAGAAACAGCTTTCTATTTCTACATGTTTGATTGGCTAAACATTAAATACTGTTTTTTGTTTTTGTCTGTGTCTGCGTGTGCCCTGTGAGAAAGAACCTCTGTGGAACAGTTACATGAAGATTAGACCCGTGTCAAACCTGTGACAAAGAAGAACATGGACCAGCTTCACCTGCGGCTTCCTGAAAATAAAGATCATGTCTGCCATACCTCAGGATATGTGTTTTACTAAGTACTAATATTCACTGTTCATAATGGCTCTGCACTCTTTTTAAACTAGACATGGTCTACATACTTTAACATATGAATATGATTTGATAAAAAACTTACTCCCACTAATTAACTGCTGAACCAAACAGAATGTGAACAGATTAAATATGTTTTTCTTTATCTTTTCTGATATATGTAACATTTATTAACACAATTTACTTTACTGTCTTTAACTGCTGCCTGAGAGTGTTTTAAAATTATCTTAAATGAGAACCCTAAATAAACTGTGCTTAGGCCACAATTAGGAAGTCATGTGAAAAATAAGTGCAATAAAATGAAAAATGAGGCCGTGCATTGTTCAGTTTTAATTGACTGCAAACTGTGACAGCACATGTGGAAAGTCAGGTGAAAAAGTATGTATTGTAATATACAGTACATTAGGATAGCATTTCTGTAATGCACAAAAACAAATGCTTGTTATTCTATGTTGTGTAAAATGTCTGATGAAAGAGAAGATGAAAGTAGAAGTGGCAGGAGTCTGGTCTTCAACACACACTGGTCAGGTTTGTCTGGATCACCTCCTTCAGGAAACAATACACAAAATCAGTGAAATACAACATGAAATACAATTCAACAAAGGCCCCAATTATACTGATCGGTTTATTTTAAGAATGTAATAATACAGATTCAAATCAATCTTTTCTTATATTATAGGATTACTGTATTGCAATATAAAACAAACGTTTTGGGGTTGTTTTTTTTGCCTTAAAACAGCAATAATAAGATTTAAATCTGCATCAGGGAGTAAAGCATTGCAGTACTGCATCATAAACCTCAATTTTGTCTAATCACAAAATAGTGTATTATGTTTAGAACAAATAAACATAGTCTTAAGAGCATAATTCCAGTCAATATTATAAAACTAGTCTAATCACAGTAATGTTCTGGCTTTACATTAACTACTTACATTTTTTAAAATGATAACCACATTTTAATGTCTTAATAAACAATTAAACCACATCTTTTTTTTATATGAGACTGCACTTCCCCAAATCTAACATAAACATAGAAATATGCCTTAAAATTCAAAATACATCGAACTTTTCCATCTCATTTTGCGACTGGTTTTAACTGCTTTGATAACTCTGGTAACAGCCTTAAGGGCTGTTAGCATATCTGCTAAAATAAATTGCTAATAAAGACTTAAGCAAATATACAATGTGAATGTTACTCACCAAAAAGACTGGAGCCAAGCTTCTTGGACGGTCTGTTAATGAAGGGCACATAATACTACAAAAAATAACTCAGTAGTTTTATGCAAAACTTCTCTGAAGAGCAAAAAATGACACAGCTAACACCTAGCAGCTAGCGTTAGCACCGTACAGGCTAGCGGCCGCCACGGCCCACGCAAAATGACACCCTGTCAATCAAAGTAGCCACTCCCTTAATTATGCATAACTCTAAGGTTAAAATGAGAGCAAACCAAAGAATTAAAAAAAAAAAGAATTTTTTATATATCGCTGTATGGCGGCGTCCTTACGTGAGGCCTATTTATGAGGGAGTGTCCTAGCCGCTTGTTTCAGATGAAGACAACGGTACTGAATGCTGAATATATCAAACTTTTCAAATTGTTTTTTCTGTTTGAAATGAGTTTGATATGTTTTGGAGTTTTGTCAAACGCAATGTACTTGTACACAGTACTATATGGAATAATATATAAATTATTATAATAGTGTCCAATTCACCATTCATTTAGTGGTGAATTGGACACTATAGTGGCTATGTGGGGTCAGACTTAATAGACTTTAATGGGGAATTGGACAAATAGTGGGCATTTGGACACTTGTATTTTTTGTTGTTAAAGTCACCATTCATTTAGTGGTGAACTGGACACTATAGTAGCTATGTGGGGTCAGACTTAATAGACTTTAATGGGGAATTGGACAAATAGTGGGTTTTTGGACACTTGTATTTTACGTTGGCAAAGTCACCAATCATTTAGTGGTGAATTGGACACTATAGTGTCCAAGTCACCATTCATTTAGTGGTGAACTGGACACTATAGTGGCTATGTGGGATCAGACGTAATAGACTTTAATGGGGAATTGGACACATAGTGGGTTTTTGGACACTTGTATTTTTCGTTTTAAAAGTCACCATTCATTTAGTGGTGAATTGGACACTATAGTGGCTATGTGGGATCAGACTTAATAGACTTTAATGGGGAATTGGACAAATAGTGGGTTTTTGGACACTTGTATTTTTCGTTGGCAAAGTCACCATTCATTTAGTGGTGAATTGGACACTATAGTGGCTTTGTGGAATCAGACGTAATAGACTTTAATGGGGAATTGGACACATAGTGGGTTTTTGGACGGTGGAATTTGTGCACAAGACTTGGTGCCAAGGACTCACGGGGGCCTGCTGACGGTCAGCGGTGGTCAACAGCTCATTATCTCAACATAGTGGGTAATTGGACAAATAGTGGGTAAGTGGGATGTGGGCGGGGCTTGGGAGTGGTCAGCGAGGGTCAGCGGTGGTCAACGGCTCATTATTCCAAAATAGTGGGGAATTGGACAAATAGTGGGTAAGTGGGATGTGGGCGGGGCTTGGGAGTGGTCAGCGAGGGTCAGCGGTGGTCAACGGCTCATTATCCCAAAATAGTGGGGAATTGGACAAATAGTGGGTAAGTGGGATGGGGGCGGGGCTTGGGATGGGTCAGCGAGTGTCAGCGGTGGTCAACGGTTCATTTCCCCAAAATAGTGGGGAATTGGACAAAAAGTAGGTAAGTGGGATGGGGGCGGGGCTTGGGAGGGGTCAGCGGTGGTCAACGGTTCATTTCCCCAAAATAGTGGGGAATTGGACAAATAGTGGGTAAGTGGGATGGGGGCGGGGCTTGGGAGGGGTCAGCGAGTGTCACCGGTGGTCAACGGTTCATTACCCCAAAATAGTGGGGAATTGGACAAATAGTGGGTAAGTGGGATGGGGAGGGGTCCTCGGTGGTCTACAGCCCGATGTCCCTTAAAATAATGGGCAATTGGACAAATAGTAGGTAAGCGGGACGAAAAAGCGTCCACCCCAGGCTTACGTGAATGGGGCCGAAGCCCATTCAAATAAAACTAGAGTGGGACGCGCCTGATGCCACCCCGTGGACCTTCAAAGTACTGCGTTAAAATGCCTTAAACATTGGGGGCCCCCCGAGGGGCCCCCGGTGGGGTCCGGCCCATCGAAAGTTAAGTTCCCGCGTGACCCGGGGGCCGGGGAGGGTCCGATCCGTCCCCTCGGCCGACCCGCGAAAAATTTCGGGGGTCCGGCGCGCAGCATCCGGGAAGCCTGTACGGGAGGGGACTACTGTATTACCGTTTGGACGCTTTTTGGAAGTACAGCCAAACCTATATTTCAGTAGATTTCCACTTATATCTAAAAACTGGGTGTTTATGATTGTTTAGTTCTGAAAACATGGGTTAGGGTTGGTCTTATAATTCTCTAGCAAGGAACACACCACAACAGAGTAGGTTACAAATATTTATTAACAATGATGAAGGAATGAAGGCTGATAGATGAATGAAGGCTCCATCTCTGTTGTTCACCCAGCAGACTCAGGACCCCCCTGTCCTCCAGTGTAATAGAGGTAGCCCTGATAGAGGGAGAGAGGGTTGGGTCAAGAGAATATAACCAGCAGAGATGAATGAACTTCCTGGTTAAATAGGCTGCTGGGAAAAGGGGAGGAGCAGCGAGGAGTGCTAGGAGTAGCTGGAGATGTGGTTGAGGTGTGGTCCTGCTTTCTTGTTTCAGCAGTTTTAGACAAACTGTAATATCTTTTCTTTGACCACTTACTCATGTTTTACCTTCAGATGTTGCAAGCTTTCGTAAGCCCAAACACTACTAAAGTGTTGGCAACCTGTCCACAAGAAGTTTATGGAAAGAACACATGCGTCAAACATTTGATTTCTCATAAAACCATCGTGTTTGAAAAAAAACTGGTGGTGCAGAAGAAGTCAGAGGAGGAGGACAGAAACAGCAGAAGGAGACAACTGAGGAGGAAGAGAAGGAGGGAATGAACTCTGAGGAGGGAAAAAAAAGAGAAACAGAAGGAGGAACATAAAATGAAAAGAAAAAAAAGGGAAGAAGCATAGAGGACCCTTTCCCTTTTCTCCTCTGCAGAACCGTTAAAAAAAAGTAAAGTTAAGTTTAACTTTGTCTGAAGTTAAGTTTTTTTGTGTTCAATCTAAAAAAAGTTGTATATTAAAGACACATTACAGTCAGCTATTTTGTTGTTTCTCACATTTGATGAACACATGCTGAAAAATGTGCGTGTATGGGCCATACCGCCTTGTGGATGCTGATCCATCAGATCTCAGAAGATGAGCAGGGAAGGGAGCTGGATCAGGACCTGGATGAGAGACCGTGACAATTGTTTTATGATCGCCCATTCTTGGAGAGGAAGATGGAACATGTAGATCCTACAAAAGATGAGTTAAAAAGGAACAAAAGAATTCTAAATTCTCATCTATGGTGTGTGTTCATAGATGAGAATTTAGAAGTAGTTCAAGAGCTCATACTTCAACAAGCGTAGAAGGGAGGAGGTTGAAGGGTCACGGAGTAAAAAGCACAGTAATAACTATTATACAAAAATGAATACATTTAAATTAGATGTATTTGATCTTTGATCTTTTTTGCTGATGGGAGAAGCCAGTATGGTCGGTTATTTCTCTGTTGGCAGAGAGTCTCTTACCCTCTTTGGTTTCCTGCGACTGTTTGAGTTGATGGCTGGGTGTCTCCAAAAAACATTGGTGGGAGAAGCCCGTATGGTCGGTGATCTCACGATTTACAAAGTGAGTGGAAATCCACATCGTGCTCCTCAAAACACTCAAAGCAGCTTCTGAGAAACTCTTCACCCTTCACAGGAACAATGTTGACATGTGGCTCTTTATATATTTCTTTACACAAGTTTAGGTTACATTGGAGCATTTTTGCCTTTCCTGCAAGACACACATTTTAAAAACTAAACAAATGAACTATGTACATAATTATTCATAATATATAAATAAATGGGAAGGGTCACGGGAGTAAAAAGCACACTAATAACTATTACAAAAATGAATACATCTAAATTAAAATATAAAGGAAACATACAACATAAAGAGAGGGAAGGTGAGAGTATAAGTTGCATTTTTGGGGAAATTTATTTCACAAAAGAACAGGCATTTCATCTTGAAAGGCAATTTATAATAATAATAGAATAGAAAACAACAGGCTGAATACGTGAACGGTATGCTAATGTAACACATTGATGGTTATTCAGCTACATGAAGCATTGACAACGAACTAAATACGTGGCGTAACGTAACATATTAACAGTTATTCAGACTTTAACTAAAACATAAAGACTCACTCCGGAGGTAGACGAAGCGGCGCTTCTTCCTCTTTACATTTTCAGCGGTACAGGAGTAGCAGATACACAAGCCTACACTGCCCTCTAGTGGTTGTCAGTGTGAAAATAACGAACATGAGATTATATATTTTTTAAAATCACATATAAGTCGCACCTGAGTATAAGTCACACCCCCGGCAAACTACGTAAAAACAGCGACTTATACTCTGGAAAATACGGTAATTACTTTTAGGAGAGTGTTAAAAAACCCTGATGGACTGGGAGCTACAAGCAGCTTCCAGTCCATCACCTGGACTGGAGCTTCAAGCAGCTCAAGGCCATCATTGATTTTTCTTCAACATTTCGTAGCGTTCACTGCCACGAACATGTAAGACAAACACCTCCTTGTCCTCTTTTAAGCATCATGCTTGATCTTTTTTGCTGATGGGAGAAGACCGTATGGTCGATTATTTCTCTGTTTGCATAGAGACTCTTACCCTCTTTCAGAAAATGTAACTTTCAAAGCTCTGTGATTTACTACATTTGAATCAGAGCTTCAAAAGTGGAGCAAAGTCACCTTACTTCTCCATTGACTCCCATTCTAATTCTGATCCAACTTTTCCCCTCAGACTCAGAGCACTTACACATGTTTAACTTGTCACTGCTCATTCATTTTTCATCCAATTAACATCAGTTTCATATCCACATGTTCAGCAGAGTCTCCTGTCGCTCACAGTTCAAAGATTTTTCAGATCTGATGTACGGTTCTTGCAATAAACTCTTGTGTTTAAAGGCATCATTTCACTCATACTTTCACTGTTTAAAGCAATGCTTTTGCAATATCCTTCTCTCTCAGACCAGGTCCAGACCAGACCTTGAACCAGACCAGGACCAGACCAGGACCAGGTCCAGACCAGAGCCAAAACCAGACCAGGACCAGACCAGGACCAGACCAGGATCAGAGAATAACCAGGAACACACCAGAAAAGCAGGACTAAACATTGAACGAGACCAAGACCACACAAGAACCAGGCAAAACTAGACCAGGATCAGATCAGGGCCACACCAGACCAGGTTTAAGGTCAGATCCAAACCAGACCTGCAACAAGACCAGCTTAATTCAAAGTCATGTCCCATTGTATTTCAGCTTTTTAAGGAATATAACATGTTTACATTTCTTACAGCTTAGATCAACTTAGTTAAGCTTCCATCACCTTCACTCAACCTAATTCACCTTCTTTCATCTTAAGTCATCTTCTTTCTTTGCTTAATTCAGTTTCTTTCATCTTAATTTAGCTTCTTTCACTTCATTTCACTCATACTTCCACTGTTTTAAGTGTGTTCCACTGTTTTAAACAATGCCTTTCCAATATATTCTGGACTACACCAGAACCGTTTTTAAAATTTTCAATTTGTTTAATTGTTTACATTTTAGGAAAGGGAGTTCCAATTTGGCTGTATCACTTTAGTCTGAAGAGCAGCTTTCACTGTACAACACTTCTACAGGTGCGTAATCTGCTCGTGGCTCCTGGTCACTTCCTGGTTTCTCGGTAAAATTCATTCACAAGATGCATTTGCATTGTCCTTCTTTGGTTGAATGGAGGCTGGAGAGGGCGTGACTTGTGGTGGATTTATGTCCCCACCTTTCTGCTTCAGGTGAGATTTATAAAGCAGAAATTGTGCACAGTTGTGCGTGCGCCTGGTTTTATAGATCTGGAGCTCTCATTTAGTTAACATTTTACACATTCTTTTATAAATGAGGCCCTAGGGCTGTCAGTTATCAAAGCTGCATAGAAAGGAGTGCAGACCTCTGCATAAAAGTGGCAGTGCGCCAGGCGCTTGGGATTTATGAAACTGGTTAACACACAACCGGCTGTTGATACGTCCATTTTTAAATGACCAACCACGTCCCAGGCTTCACTGCCATTTTTAGAAAAAGAATGCACAGGCTTTATAATATAGCAACACTTCTTTATTTTATGGCAAAAAAAGTCCAGACTTATACTGATAACATATTAAGTATGTACACACACACACAGGAATGAAGAAAGGCTTATTATTAAGTCAATATTAATACGTATTGACATTTAGTAGACTTTGTGTGGTCTAAGTGGTAAAAAGTTTGATCTTGATCTCATCATGTATTAATCCTTGTCAGTTTCTTTTCCAGAATGAGTCTTTCCATGTTGTTGAACTCCAAAAGACCAGATACAAAAGCACTGCCAATGCAGAATATTCAAAGAATTGTAGAAGAAAAAAGAAAACTGTTTTTTAATTAGGCATTTAATAAAGAGGAAATTTTGCCAACCGTTGTAAAATAAATAAATAAATACATAAATAAATAAATAGTGGTTCTTGACACTGAAGGGATGCTAAAAAAATAGAACTAAATAAGTCTATATCATTTCCAATTATGCGATTTTTGGGTGTTCCCCAAAGATTACAATGACAGGCCACAAACACAAAGGTCCTTCATTCAGTGAAGTCTTTTCTTTAAATCTGTTTTTTAAAATGAAAAACAAAACACGTCCGAGCATCAATAGCCTTTTAAAAAAAAACTACAGTTCTGATGCACAGGTTATATAATAAAGGCCAGACTTATACGGATAACACATTAAGCATGTAAAAACAAACACACATACAGCAATGGAGATAATAAGCCAGACCAGAGTCTATAACTGTTCTGGTTTTGTTATTATATTTGAGTGGATCTATGCAGTTTTAACAGTGCAATGACAAACCTGAGTTCTGAACGAGCTCCAGTCTCCAGCTCACTGCACCGAGATGAGACAGCGTGGACCACGGTACTGGGATGCTGCACGGTAGCCCGGGTGGTTAGCGCTCCCGCTTCACAGCAAG